>OFHS01000470.1:5667-42138 GCA_900245855.1 Calvadosia cruxmelitensis
CAGATACTAGTCAAGCACATAATATTATTTTTAGTTTTTTTATAAACTTTGGTTTTGTATATTTTTTCGTGCAACGAAGACATATTTTAATTTTCAAGATTCGGGAATACGTTCCTTGAAATCGAGAAATTAGATCTTACATTTTATGCTTTTAAAATTGAAAAACAATTAGGCACGATAATATGTTAAAATGTATTAGCTGTATTGATCTGAGAACTAGATAGATTTCAGAATTAGTTTTTTATCATTTTAAATGTTTAGAATGCTCTGAAATTTGGAACAAGCCTTATCCGCCGTGATGTAGAATGTCACATAGTTTAACTAATTTAAATAATTTAACTAATAAAGTAACTTAATTTGACGAATGCGCTGCAAAAACGAAGTTCTTATTTCAAGAACAACTTTTTCTATTTCAGTGTCTTGTGCGAGATACATTGTAAAAAATAGCCGAACTCTAAATATTATTAAAAATGCAAAATGTATGAGCAAGTCAAAATCTAATTTAAAAAAATGCAAATACGTTCACTTTTGTTTACAATCTAATCTCATTGTTTATTGGGTGGTTTTGAATTAGCGTCTTTCACGCCCAGATCTGTCCGATTTAATTACAATGTGTCGGGTTATTATTTATCTTTTAATTACGAATATATGTCAACACAATAGGATTATGTATTGCCTTTGTCAGCCCAAATTCTAGCTTGTCATTTCATTATTGATCACAATAGAAAAGGCTTTTCGCAATCAGGTTATAAATCCCTTATTAGTACATGTTTTGATGTCACTTCTAGAGAATAACAACCTGCCAGACGCCCTTATATTCAATCCGGAGAAGTGCAAATAATATAATATGATGAAGTGTTTAAAGTCACCTGCGTATAGACTTGTGGCGGTCTCATCAAGCATTTACGTCACAACATAGACCGCCAATCAGCGCCCTCCGTCAGTCGCTATAAATGTCTTATATTTCGTAATGTCAACTCTCTTGCAATCTGTACTCTCGAGCCTTCGGATGGGCTGGCTACCCTCCGTCGTATCTGCCACAATTATATACATGCAACTACATCCACTTGCCTCTGTCTTGCATCAACATCAACACAACCTACATATCCTACAGACTCAATAAAGTCACCAAGCAACGTGAAAACTCCTGGAAATTTATCCAACAGTAATGATCCGAGGATAAACAGCTGAGAATACAACTTTATTTAAGTCGGCACTTCATTATTATTTTTTAAGCTGACATTGAGTGATTCCTTTCCCTGCCAGCGCCCAGCAGCAACCTTTCATGGCTATTCAATTTTGCGATACTCATTTGCCCTCGTGGGCACATATAGTGGGCTCCTAGACAGCCTTGATTTTGAATTTCCGTAATGCAGGTAATTACTTATAAACGATTCATCATCATCATCATCATCATCATCATCATCATCATCATCATCATCATCATCATCATCATCATCATCTTCATCATAATTTATTCAGCAAAATCTGGCCAATCATAAAATATGGCTTTTTCACTGAGCTGACAAATCATGGCTTTATTGTTGAACACAAGCAAAGCTTACTTACTTCTGTGCATATCTACACGGCTGGCATTCCTGGATTACAACGAAGTCTTCTAAAATTAATTGGATGCCACTTTATCTGAAACGTGTGTTATATCTGATAATTTCACTTTATCCGAAAATATCACGCGTTCCCATGGATACACTATAGAGCATCAGCAATCGATCCGCATAAGATTGAATTTGAATGCATATTTAATTCAACACCGATTCATTTCATTCTCGTAGTAATATCGCATAGAAAAAAGGAGTTGAACGTTTATTAAAGTTCATTTCAAAGAAGGCGACGTTGACTTCTAAGCAGCTTCGACAGATGTGTCATGCTCAGTGAGTCTGAGCTGTAAGCAATTGTCTTTCATGTGGTTGTGTTATGCTCTATATAACACAGACAGTCAAGGGGGGAAGCATCAATCTCGTTAAGACCAAGGTGGTCAAGACCACCCCGATGTGTGAAAAAGCTATATGGGCCTGTTTACATGGAGTGAGTCTGGCGAAGTCCTTTTCGGACATGAATAGGTAAAGAAAGACCTACGTTATGTAATGTATAACAGAAAAGCTTTAGCGAGAGTAATCATTAGCGGCATTTTTTGACAAGAAGACCTGAAGGGCGATTCCACCTTGAGACGTTGCTTCCCCACCCGTCGCTAATAAGCTAAAGTGAAAGCACGGCACACGAGTGGGATTGTTTGAATTGCAGTTTGCCGTAAAGGATAACTATTCCAGCGTTTTTGTTACCGTGGTAACACTGATCCCTTGCGTCAGTCCGTGACGGAAAATTAGACGAACTGCAGCGTTTCCTTCAATTCCAGACTAATGGCTGACAAGGACCGCTTTCCTTTCATTTAATACCATACGCAAAATCTCCTGGTGAATGTTCATTACAAGCGCTAAGACAGGAATAACGTGCTTAACTAAAGAAAATGACGCTTTCGCGAGGTAGACAGACGCCGGCTGACCCAAGGTCGAGAAGATTTACAAATTTAGAAGAGCAAGTTTAATTGAATTGTGCGCTATCTTGTAACAAGTAGGTGCGTTATATCTTAATTCTCGCCGTCAATATTAGCCAACATCAGAACAGAAACTCTTGACTAAACACATAGTTGTAAATAAATCCATCTTCTTCGCTGGCGTATGGTACAGGTGCCCATTAGGGTAATTTCCCAGAGGGCAGTTTCCTTGTGTAACTAACAGTCATTGAAATGATTCTAACTCTCGATTCTTAGATTGTTGTTTGGTTTGGTTTTATCAAAGCGAAAGAAACGTTTAAATATGCCCCGGAAGTCCTTGTTCAGAGCAACGTAGATGAACAAGTTGACCCACGATGTCCAATATGTCATCCAGCCAACGAGCAACGCTAGAAAGTCAACCAAACAACTGTATTCGAAGATCTCGAAGCGGTAGTTTGCCACGCTGAAAAAGAAAGGTAGCCACGAAAGGATCAGGCAAGCGGCCATCGTGATTGCCAATCGGAGTGATTTGATTTCGCTCCGAACGAGCTTTAGTCTGCTAATGCCCTGCGTTTTTGAGCGAGTGACTTTCACTGGAGGTAGAATAGTCTCAACCGTTGGGTGAACTTTTGTACTCTTCCGTCCTCTGCACTTATTATCCTTCGGATTGACATTCGTTGGTTTTGAGCCAAGAGGTTCGTCACTGAAGGGGACGATCTTAGCACTTTTTAATATCGACCCACGATGAACGAAAGCCAGGCGCGTCAAATACACTGCCATAATCGACGTGAGTACGATTGGAATAGCAATGTTGACGATGTATAAAGCAAGGTAAAAGCTATCGTCAATAGTGAAACTGTACTGTCCAGGAGGAGGGGCTGTTTGAACGGCTGCGACGACCACGAATGTCAATAGTGTATATAACCAGATGCCAACGATGACGACGCGTACCACCGTATCCGTCACGAGCGCGTGATATCGCAACGCGTAACGCACGGCCACCAGTCTTTCTGCCATGACTGCCGTTAGGAAAAATACAGACGCAGTCATCAGCGCGTGGAACTCAGCATTCCAAAGTATGGTCAGATTAGATGGGTATGGGTAGACGGGATACTGAAGGAAATAAAAGGCATCCAATGGCTGCAAGAGAACAGAGCTAATCAGGTCCGTTGTTGACATACAGGTTACGAGGGAATTGATGTTGCTACGAAGTCTCCGAGTCGTGACCATGCCATAGCAGAGGATGGCATTTCCAACGCATGTAATGACGGCTAGTATGAAGACGAACGCCGATACAACCTTTGGGGCCGTCGAGCCGACGGGAGATGGCTGACATGTGTAGCTTGTGGTGTTCATGGTGAAGTGACAGTCGCAGCTCTGATGCGCTCTCTCTCCCTCTCACTGTCGTGGTTATCTACCACCTGCTCAGCGGTGTCGTAATATGGTTAAACGGCTGACTCCCAATGACGGCTTAGCTGGGTAGCCATATGTTGTGCTTCACGCAAGCCATTCGCTCATCAGTCGAACAGAGCGGCATCTCTTGCAACTGGTAGGGACCTTGTACCTCTCTCGTGATAACAAGAAGCGGAGAAACCAGCACAAGGCCACCCTTTCACACTGGTTGATAATTCATGCCATCGAATAGGAAGGGAGGATCAGAAAGATAAAAGCGTCATGGTCAGATAGTCGAATAAAATTGAACACAAAAACAACAAAACAATGGAGTCACGGTTCAAGAAATAACCTCTCGACTGTTTCAAAATAAAGGCAATTCCATTGTAAAAGGACGAGACTTCTGTACTCTTTTCCCTAGATCGCTAATTTGGATATACGATAATGGAGTCGCGAATACAACATATCTTTACAACACCATATCGAGCTTGACAGATCAACATTTACTTTCCAGTCTTAATTCTAGCGTTGAAATTATAAGACGCATGTAAATCAGCATATCATTAGAATAGAAGTAATCTACAGTTAAATTTAATCAATCTTGCCTCATGTTTTCTTCTATGAACCTCGTAATGATAATGACTTAGAAATAATTACTTACTGATGTTGTTTACAAAGTTTTGCGTTCTGCTATCCTTGTAGGAAGCTTGGCGGCAGATGCATCGGAAAGCCAATAATTCGAGATTTTATTTTTGATTATCATATTTGAGATGAGAATCATCATGCTATGAGATTTTAAGTTTAAAGTAAACAGATTTCAGCTGATTTCAAAGTGTGATGAAGTGTTGGAGCGTTCGATAGGAAACTAAGCCATAGGAACTAAAGAATCAACAAGTACTAACCTACAATATATTGACTTCCAATTTTAATGAAGCAATATCAGACGAGCAATAAACAAACCCTCAACTTGCAATTGTTGATCTACAATTTTTATTTCACTAAATAGTATTCTTGTTTTGGAATGTTCAAATTTCTAATAACTTTTTGTAAAGACTTCAAATACTTGTGTTTATAAGCGGGGATGTGGGAACTGTATTATGAGATACGCAAATATTTAATTAAGATTTTACTGGAGTTTGAATATACTTTATACCGTAAGAATTATCCTTGCTCACGTAGACTTAGCTTTCAACATGAGCAGTGTTCTGTGACAGCTGACATAAAAGTAGTCAATACGACAAAAATAATTCCATTATTAACAAATTAGATTAAGAGGGCGAATTTTCAGCCAGCTGGAACTGTTCTGGCACGTTAACAATCGCTATCGGTTGATTTTATCTGTTACGGGTTCCTGTAGTCCTTTTGGCGCTTCTTTGAAGTTAATTTGACGTCGTTAGTGTATGGTTTTGCCAATTAGATTATCCTACAATGACGTATTTGAACAGCGAGTCAGCAACATCGCTAATATAATGTTTATCACACATTGTCACCTGTTGAGAAATTCAGACGGAAAGATCGGACTCAAAATACTGTTCCAATAACTGGACTTGTCACTTTAATCTCATTATATTTATGTTGTCACGAATCGTTTGTCAACAAGGCTTAATTAACAGATGCATCGTGTCAATTAGTTTTCTTTGAAATGCACATACTGTAGAACAAAAGCTTTTGAGTATATAAATCTATTTTTAGTCTATATCTGTATTGTAGTAAGTATTCTCTCATTTCAAATGGAGGATATAAAATCAATGGTGCAAATTAGGAAATCTATCCGAAGAGAAAAGGCTGGATAATCTTGTATGCGAGCTTTGCAAATTCCCATAGATGATCGCTCTTATGTTTACTGTATTTTAAATTAAGTACTGCTATAGTTTAGAAATAATCTCAAAATTGTAAACAATTTCTCGTCTTTTTAATTTGCTTATGCCCGTATATTGAAACCTTTTAATGACATATTATTTATTATATTTGATCTCGTACATACTTCTCTGCAATACGTTTCTTGCTATAAGACCATAAATTCGCAGGCATTCCATCTATATACTGTTAAATTATCCTGTATCTTGCCTTGCATACTGCAAACAGTATAATTCTCATTCTACAAGAAAAAACTTCTTATTTTGAGGAAATATTATTGAATCTAGCATAAAAATACTTGTCAAGCCACTTTTTAGTAAGTCATTTCTGAATATTGCAGCTGATTCTCCAAAGACCAAGCGTTATTATAAGGAAAATGATACCCGAAGCAAGTATAAATTCTTGTGTAGAACATGCTTCCTCAGTGTAGTTAACAGACATTGGTTTTGGTCAGACGATGTGCAATATCTCTGAGATGTTAATTGATTTAACACCATATGCTTCTTTCAAATGAAGCATATGTTGGCTGTGAATGGTTTCAAATATGCTTATTCATTTCACGGATATAAATGTTTGATGAAAGCAAGAACATTCCAGACCAAAGTCAAGCAGATTTCGTGTTGTGAGATGGAAGCATTAATCTGTTGTACCAAGGACCCCGCCTGTCTGTTGAGCATAGCTTAAATAACACTGTGAGTTTTGAAGCAATGATTACTATGGGATAATCTGAAAAAGGCTAGATATGCACGGCTAAGTATTTAACATTTTGTCTAGAAGAGCCTGGTTGCCATGGAATTTTAAAAACTGTGTTCATTTTCTATTAGGTTGTGCCTTAATCTCCGTTCCCCCGTCGGTAAATTTTGAAATCCTGATTTCGAGAATATAGTACTATAAGATTACACCTAGTAGTTTGTCGTGTTGGTTGTAGTTCAGTGCCAGTTCCGATCGTAAGACGTTGAAAAGGTTCGCCATACCTTACGGTGTTCTGTGATGTTGGTAGATCCATCAGATTATGATACGAAAGGAATGATATACAGTAGCACCAAAATGATAAGTTCCTTAGTGTCGTGGTGTAGCGGCGTTAGATTTATTCTCACAATCACAACCTTGCGGACAGATAACCAGGTGTTTCAAGAATGGCGGCGTCGTGTAAAGTTAGAATATATAATTTGATGCAACGATTCTAGATAATCATTAGATTTTTGTCTGGAAGACCAATCTATAGAAGAAAATATGTAGTCAATATTTGAAGTGATATCATTCCTGCCTTAACGCTTTCAATATAGAAGGCCCCAAGAGAGACAAGCCATTGCCTTTTTGGGCTACCCTTGTTTAGTAAAGTAAACATTTTAAATGTAACATTTTCAATATAACTTTGTATGCAAAACAAAACCTTTTAACAGAGGAAGGAAAAGATTGACAGAGATAAAACAGGGAAATAAATGAAACGGCAACAAGAAATAAAGTCATAAGACGGAAGACCATTTCCGACGAAGAGAATTCGCAGATAATTGTCACACTGCAGTCTCTCAAGAATATGTAAAAACTTTTCAAGGAGATTTTCGTGAAAATGTTTTTCTTTCCGCAAAATACATCTCTATTTGAGCTTGTAAATACTAGTCCCAAGAGATATGTCGAATTTAATTATAACATTTGTTTATTCAGCAAATTTCACGTAGGTGACTAGCTCTGGTTTGCGTTTTACGAGCGTGTCAAGCCCTGACCTCGTGAGCTAGCAGGTTCAAATCCCATTGATGAAACCAAAATCTGATTGCAAAAAATCTTAGCGGAAGCTCAGCCGGGTCACTTTACTGATACCCTTCGAGTTCGAAGTGCTTTCTTTCAGCATGATTTCGGTTTCCTTCACGCTCTCAAATTATACAAATGTTTAATAATTATTGTGATCTCGGTTTTCGGCCAAATAATCATAAATTACCTGCTCGTGAAAATAAATCAAATGAAGCAATATTCAATTGCTTAAAAAACGGCTCTTCGCATGAAGGGCTTGATTTTTTCGGTTTTGGACAATTTCGCATAGACCCTCAAAAATATATTTTCTAGTTGCCATGCAATTGCACAACTAGATCTCCGAGGCATTTTGAGATTCACGACAAAAGTCAGCTTCAAGGATTGATCTTGGCTGTCAAAATTGTCGATTTCAGCTCAAAACCACATGTGTGAGACCTGGATTACGTTATATCGGACAGTCTATCGGAGCGAAGTGACTCCTCCCCAGATATAGCATGTTCTACCCATAAAAATCAATAAAAGATTGTTGGACTGGATGCAGCACATCCCAATTAATAATTAGTCAAATAGAATATGAATAAATTATTCCAATGTTTCTAGTCTAAAAAACAAGTGCCTCAATATTTCAAGTAGTATATTCTTGAATCTAGCGCAAAAATACTGGTCAAAGCTGTAAGCTATAGATCACTATGCGATTACTGAATATTGTTATTGCTTTTCCAAAGCAAGAAGTCTTTTTTGAGAAGGGAGCAATATTTCGAGGACAGAATCTGATGTCGTTGTCTTGAAAAATAGTCATGTTTGTGGAGAGAGTCTTTCGTGAGGTGAGTCGCTTGTTTTGAGAGGGAGCCTTTGATTGATTCTTGGAGAAGCAAGTATCATGTTCTTGCCAAGAAGGTATTTTACTTTTGCCCATCATTCATGAGTAACCATCTATACACAGCAAAATATGGTTCGTGTTTTAAGAGCATAACTTTCCATTACAAGCAATCGTATTCTTAAATTCTCAAGGTCGACAGGTTCAACTTTTCATTTATTTTTTTATAGTAAATTTTAGTACCAATTATTGCAAATATTCCTAGATTAGTTTTATAGTTTCAATTCTGTAGAAATTATTGATACTCTATTTAGCATTTTAACTTGAATTACTTTCGTAAGTCATCTGTTTATCTGAAAACAAATCTTCAAATCGTACACTCTCCAAATTGTAAGCCAAAAATTACTTGCAAACAAATTATATGGATGTCGTCATTATTCAGCCTTATACAAAATCATGTTTTTAGATAGTTACTACTTGAAACACGAATAACTAGGCAAACAACCCGTTCCTCTTTTATTCACAACTTTCTGGCAAATACTTTGCCACACTGAACGATTATTTACAATAAAAAAGGATATTGACCAAAATCACGACAAAGTAAATCATAAAACATAAAACACTGTCCGAAGCCACGACGGCGCATGCATGATGGCCTACAGAATAGAACGTCGTTTAAAACTTGTGATGATTCATGCATGCTGTTCCTCACGTAACGCCAGCTGTTACAAACCCCCTTAAAACCCTTGAAAATATCAATATCTATAATGATAGATTTTTGCAAGTACAAGATGGCTTATGGACACTGCTCTCAGATGCGGACGATAAACGGATATATGACTTTGTTATGGAACTGAAGGAAGAAAGGTGCTACCAGCTATTCCGAGTCGTATCTCTACTCTTCCTTAGAAATGAATCGGCAAAGCGAGCCTTTTTACAGTAAATAGATCTTCCTTTCTTGAATCATTCTACGGATACCGATAGTGTTTGAGCAGATGTATTCCAGCTGTTTTACCTAGATAACACTGTATTGGACTGCAGTGCTTCAGAACGTTATAGAACTCTTACCCATGATCATGATAAGTCCGGAAATTCTATCCTTAGTCGCAATCTATAAGCAGATGTTTGATCTAAGTCGCCGGGACTTGCTGCCTCGGATAGTCTTCTCATCCATATGAGATTTATCCTTCCTTGGTGTCAATTTGTCAGCCGCGTCTCACAGTGATTTATGGCGTAGTTTATGTAGTAAGTGCATTAAGAGAAAGATGGCTAGACTCTTCATGCAGAGGACCATCTATATAAATCTATTAAAAAATTGGAGCATATTTGAAGTTCAACCCACAGCATTTGACATTATATAGTATCATCTTAATGAACTAATTTCAATGCTACTGTGTAGTGATTAGGAGGTATATAGTGTTCTCCAATCATATGTCCCTCGGTTGTTCAATTGTCAGCACATCACGATTGTATTAACAATACTCTAGTTCTCATTTTCAAGAGCAAAATCACATATTTTGACCAACTTTTACCGAAATCAAGTCAAATATATTTGTCCCCCGCGACTAGTCATGAATCACTAGACAAGACAGGATTCTACTAAGTATAGAATACCTTGTTTTAAGCCAATCCTATGTTCGATTGGAGACGAAATGGAATAAATTGTGGCTTGTGTAGTAAGAATTCTTTTAGTCTTGATGATTATCCAATGAGTTCCTAAAACAGGAATTTGTGTCCAATGTGAGAATATCCGTTCAATTGTTTGTTTAATCGGCTTCATATGTCACAAGTTTACTGGAAAAAATATTTTCGAGCCAAAAATTAATTTCTTGTTCCAAGTATCAATTTGCTTTAAAGATAAGACTTGGTCTGTGGAAGAACAATAGCAACTTTCGTACTTGGCTTTGTAATTTGTGGCTTAAAGCGTCGACAAGTATTTATTTACTACATTTAAGAATAATATTCCTCGAAATGAGAAATTTTCCTCTTGAAATGAAAAGGCAACATTTTTACATTGTTCAATCCGGCATGCGCAGTCTCAATGCATTTCAGTATACAAGTGAGTTAACTCTGCCACAGGTGAAAACGCCAGGAAAATGTTTGTTTGCAACGCAATCAGCCTTACTCTTGTCAATGATGGTCAATTTCAGGGATTGCTCTTGTCAGTATTGTAGATTTCATAGCTGGAGCAAGAATACTCATCCTTTGAAAATCCCTATAGTATACACGTCAAAAATATTGTTTTCCTTAGAACAAAATTTCTCATTTTAAGTAATTTTATTCTTAAAAACCAGCACAAAATTACTTTTCCACGCTGTAAGCAACGAATTACTATGCCAAATAATTATAGATATTGCTATTTTTATTCCAAAGACAAAGTCTTATATTAAACATTTTGATACTTGAAGCAAGAAAAACATTTTCAGTGTACAAATAAATAATCATAACAGTATGACTGAACAGCAAGTAATAATGTTCTAGGCAAGAATATGTTTCTTATTTCAAGAATAAACTTTCTCCGTAGGATATTTAACGAAATCTAGAGCAAAATTTTGTATTTAAATTTGGTTTTGCTAATTAGTTTAAGCATGCAGTGCAGAGAAAAATGCTTGAAAATCAGTTGGAAACATATCTCCTGAAATCAGAAATTGATGTCTTAAAATACACCATTAGAAACAAGAGACTTTCTATGCAGCGAAGTAGAACAAAACTGGGTCGGTACGATATTGTGATTACTGAAGTACCACGTACTGTAAGGTCACAGCAACGAAGTCACGTCAAGGTCAAATACTGCAAATAAACTTCCTTACATGTCTTGGAAAATATTTCTACAGTACAGCTACGCAGCCGAATCACATATAAGGAAGTAAATATAAAGCGTATTTTCCTACTTTACTTTCGTACCTTTGTAAATCTTCAAGGACAATAATATATTCTTGTATTGCAAACTTCGCATAACAAGAACTGTAAAAACATTATTATAAATGTCTAGTAAATATTGTATAATCTTATTAATGAAGAACATATTCTAGCTATCACACTGAATATTTAATTAATATCGTCTGGAGTAGATAAGTGGATTTACCTCGCGGCAGTAAAGGCAACGTTTCATTCCTGGAAGAGGAATCATTTCGCGTAGTTGCCATGGAAGGATTTTCTCGTGATTGAGCGCCTGTGGCCTTACGAGCTTGCTTGGGTCTCCGTAGCAGTTCTTTACAACTCTCAATTATGAATTTAGACAGGCACGCGTGTCAAATGATTAAAAGCTACATTCACGTAAATATTAAACTACATAAAGGTATATTTAAAATCAGTGTAGCGCAGAAGAGTAAGATTTTACAGTGAAATATGCATGGAGTGTTAACATTTTACGCTGATCGTGTTCCGTGATCCCATCTCTCTCCTAATCATCTTCTTAGGTGGGAATGATAGTTACTTGAATAGGACTGAGCTGTTTCCGCATCTCGCCTTCAGCACTTCCCGTCCTATTTCTGTCTCCGTATAGTAGACGCATTTGTTTGCAAATGAATTTCGTTCCTGATTCAATTATGAAGCATTGTCCCAATTAAAAGACGCTGCGTGACATTCATGGTCCGTCCCATCTGGACGTTTCCCATTTTGTAACGCCACGTCAAGAGGTTAAGACAAAGACACGGCTAACCCTTAGGCCATCTCTCCCTGTCTACGGATCAAGGGCCTTATTCATGGAGCGGGACTAAAGCGTAGTCGGAGACTAAACATCTAAGTAGACTGTCTGGATTAAATTAAATTTCTAAATCTGTATATGTGGGACTTGAGATTTAGTCCTGGACTATGATTTAGTCCTGGTCCATTATAAGACCCATGCAGGAGGACATCAAATACATCTCGAAACATAGCCTGGACTCATTGATGTCAACTTGAGATTTAGTCCTGGACTACGATTTAGTCTTTGTCCGAGCATCAGGCCCCAGGAGTACATGAAATACATCTCGAATCACATGCAGCCATGGACTCATTGATGTCCTTGTAAGTACCCAGCAGCGCTAAATATTTAAGAAAAGTATACGTCGAGGAGAACCTCCAGATATTGTGTCAATCTTTCAAATGACCCCAAACACGTAGCCATGGTGATCGCCAATATCGAACGTTGCCAACCAACCACACCACTATCGCCTGAAAAACAAAATTAATAGCAATCACATTAGGCATTCCTACCCTCGACACACCCTGAAACATTCTATTGTTCCATCTTTTACACAAAGCATGCTGCATGCCTGTCAGGGTGTTGACCCAGCAACATCCTTCCATTTGTCAACAGAAATAACACTAGCCTTTCCAATGATCCAAAATCTGCGGATAACCGCGATTATTTCCATGGCGACATATCATCATCATCATCATCATCATTATCATTTATTCAGATTATCCAATCAGACACAAGTTCTGTTTTTCATGGAGCTGAGTTCACAGACTAATACATCATAATAAAATATTTTTGTTGCTTTTTTACCTAAAATGTTCTTTGATAATTAATAAACGCCACATTTATAATTATTTATATTTGTATTTTAATAAAATAATTTTGAGAAGACCACACTGTCTGAATATACGTAAAAAATATGATATAAAAACGCCACCTATTCTTATATGAGACGCACCATTTGACTCCGGAGCGATGGTGAGCGAGTTCAAATCCAAGCTCGATCCAAAATATTCTTTCGGAGTTCTAAGGAAACAAAAATGTAGAATGAAGATCAACACAGATTAATAGTTATTTCATAGAAGCCATCATACATTTAGTAATAGCTGTGCAGCGCACATACTGTAGCAACGGAAGGATTATGAGTCAGGTTGCTAGAAACACCAATGATATATAATGTAGAGAGGCTGGTCTTCTGAACAGCAAGAGCAAGCATCATCGCATTACGCCAGTTAATAGTGAATTACGCCCCTTACTCTACGCGTCTGGACAATCCAAAAGCCTATGTTTGGCCCATCAGCCAAGACCTTTGTTGAAGAACTAGGCGCTAGATTGAGTGGCAAGTGCAAGGCCGATTTCGCTGCAAACCTGAGCTTGGCCATCCAGCGCGGAAATGTCGAAAGCATACGCGGCACATTTGCCAAAGTTGAGTGATCGTAATAGTGTTTTTTTTTTAATTAATATTTGTATTTAAATAAAATAATTTTGAGAATAATAAAGATATTTATTTGAAAAATGCCAATGAGAAATACCACTCAGTGCAATGTTTAACGAAATTATTATTAACAGTATCGAGTAGATGCTCCCTCGGTTTAATTCAAGAAAAGACAGCTGGAAAGACGGATATGATTTTTTCTTTCAAAGAGGCTGAAAAGGCAACTTAATATTTACGTTCAAGCCAGTGTTTAGACCTAAATTTCACTGTAGAATATTCCTTAGAAATGGATCTTGATACAGTATGTTTGTACACTTTTGAGTTACTTAGACGTTCAAGATAATTTTTCTTTCTCACATTCAGAATAATTAAATCTACGCAAGATGGTGATAAGCATTCTTCAAAAGAAAAACCAAGTCTATTTAAAGTTATACTTACTAGTATGCGGAGCTTGGAGCAACTGACTGAGCCACGGAGCAAACCGGAATATAACAGGCGTCAGCAGCCTGGACTGACACATCTGAAAAAAAAAACCCCAACTCGGGTATAAATTGTAAATCTGGGTAAACTATTTCTTAATCCCAGTTTTCTCAATTTAATTTGACCGATTACAAATCCAATTGAATGAGGTCAGACCTCTCGTTGCCTTACATCGAATTGAAATCGGTAATGCTGTGAAGCTTTATCTTCGATTTAATAGCAATTTATGATGAATTTGTTTTGTCCAACTGTGAGAAAGTCAACGTTCTATTTCTCTACAGACATACAAAATTTGAAGACAGTAATCGCCATGGTAACAGACAATTCTCTATTCGTATTCTCGTATTCAATTATTGAAGTAGAGGCTATGACGTTTCGGGAAATGGCTGCTTTCCTATTTATATTTGTGGTATTTTAAGCAGCTGGGAATATGCGAAGAGAAAGAAATAGAAATGTTACAATTTAGATCATGCTTGTTAAATTATTTTGCGTCCTTTGGGATCCTTATTGGTTCTGTGACTTGTAATTCCGAGGAAGGACAACCTCGACAGGAATTCGGAACCATTGCGACGAGAAATCCGTGCTCTGAATTACACATCAATCAACTCTTCCAGCTAAAAGAACACGTTGTGAAGAAGCTTCATGACTCCTACGCCAATGTCCACGAAGACAGTTTACTACCTAAAAGGCACAGAGATAACCAACTAAAGGCTATTCGAATATTCGTGAAGGAGATCAACGAAACGGTGTTATCTTTTCACGAGTCAATTCGCGGATTGAAGAGAATTCTTACAGGCGACTACAAATCGCTTAGAAGATTGGAATCGGCCAGTAAAAAGCGACTGGACGAACTCAAAAAAGCCGCATTACAAGAAGAAGAAGAATACAATGAAATACTGAATGCTGAAAAAGAGGAACTTGCTGAAGTTAAAACCAACGACAACAGAACCAGAAAAGATACTGTGATTAGAAAATTCGTAGGCTCGCTTATCGATGACATATCATTGGAGGCAGATAAACTGGAATTGAAACTCGATGATCTTGCCTTTGAAAAGACCTTACAGAATGGTGGTGTCTCCATTGAAACCGTCGTGCGGGTCCGTGATTCAGAAGACGCTGATGAAATACCAGACTCCAATGGTGCTGACAACAATGGAGGTGTCATTATGCTGATCGATTCCCATAGCAACCAATTTACGCTTTCCAAGGCCAAAGACAGTACTATCACCCATTTCAGTCATGGTTTCCTAAAAGACATTATCTTTATTGTTGCTCTGTCTTATCTCTTTGGTGTGTTCTGCTCATGGACACGACTGCCTTTGCTATTCGCGTATGTGGTCACTGGCATCGTATTGGGACCATCTGGGCTAAATATACTAAAGGTATGTGATAGTCGCCCAGCATGAAAAGTAGCGCACGCGTTCCCCGCGCAAAGCCAGCTCCGAAATTCTGTGCCGCGCATTTAAAGAAAAATCCAACAAAATCTGCACAATATTGCCAATAAATTGAATCATTAGGTGTAAATTACGTCACGATAGAGAAAACATCCGCGCAATCGTAGGAGCAGAAATTTAGCATTTCCCGCGCAAAAGTAAAACTTTACATACTGGCCAGTCGCTGTACTAGACTCCATAGTAATAATAAGACACCACGAGAAAGACACCCAGTACATGTATGAAGCTTGATTTCTACAGGGTACAATTTACAACATCGTTTTCACATGCAGGTATGTCAAGAGTGCGATGGAAATCAAGGTACTCAGTGGTAAACTGGAATCACTCACAGGCCATCAGGGTGGTCTAATAACGCAGTTATCACACAAGTGTCGGGTCAAGATGTTCTTTTCACAATCAACGATTTGGCCACCAACGTGACTGCAACTCTGACGTCAGAGTTGAATACTCACGGTGACCAGCGATCTTCCCCCTTAGCTACCAAGCAATTAATAATCTGGACTCCTGATTCATGTCTCCAATGACTGTGCTCAATTTGTTTCCTTATTGCCCAGACACAAATTTTCTCCTCTTTTCCATAACATAAAACTTTCCAACAAACATTTACAGCTCTAGGCAGATCGTAGTCGATTTTGAGCAGTATAACCAGGGCTGTAAAATTACTCATGCATTAGTAATTAATTACTATCAAAATTACTTGGATTGGAAAGTAATTAATTCCTGGCGTAAATTACTTGAAATCAAAAGTAATTAATTACTAGCAAAAAATTACTTCAAATTAAAAGTAATTTGCAATCAAATTACTAATTACTTTTTCTTTAAAAAAGTCGCAACAAAATGGGTCTTTACAATAATCCCAATTGCAAATTGTTACTAGACTGGCTAAGTCGAGTTCAACGACATTCAATAGAGCTTCAGCATTCAGATTGCAGTTCGCAAAGCCAAAAGAAGTTCAACGAGAGAAATCTGACTAACAAAAGACGCGTGATCTGATCTTGTTGCCTTGGAATCGCCATGACTAGCGCAGGTCTAAAGCAACAAAATTATATACAAAAGTAATTTGTAATTCGCTGTTTTAAAGAATTAGTGCGTTACTTAAAAAAGTAATTAATTACCAGCCAAAATTACTAAAAAGTAGTGAGTACGAGTAACGCATTACTTTTGTAGTGAGTATTTACAGTCCTGAGTATAACAGTCTGCTTATTCAGACCAAGTCTGTATCTGAAGAAAGCAACTGAACCCCCGCGGACTGGTCAACAGTGAAACTTCGTTGATAATCGCCGTGGTTCTTTTAGCCAAAAATCACAATAATAATAATGAACACGAGTGATGAAATCAAACTCATAAATCATTTCTTAAATTCCGTTGTAATGACGTCTCCACTTAATAAAACCATCTTCGGACCAGGTCCAAGTGGTTTCATTGAGCGGCGCCGGCCCGCTGGTTTTATTTAGTAAAGCCAATGCATGATTTCACCTTTATCGTAACTTATTGCTGAAAAACCGTAGTGATATTAACGGTGTTACACTGTTAATGCTCGTTCAGACAAGTGAGGAAATATGGACAAAATAGTCCTTAGAATTGTGTTGATCTTCACAGGAAGAGTTGATTTGTCTAGGCAATCATTTTGGTGTTCCGTCCTTGCTGGACGGTAAATAAACTCTTGACAGCAATCACTGCATTTTGTTCAGACAAGTAGTGCCCGTTCAGTGTATAATTTGTGGTCATTGCATTTATGTTTTTAGTCTATAGTCCAGATTGAAACTCTTGGCGAGTTTGGCGTTTTCTTCACGCTTTTCGCAACCGGCTTGGATTTTTCACCAGATAAGATATCAAAGGTGAGGTGAACAAAAATATTTGCTTTACCTGTCATTAGGGTTGGGATTTAATTTCAGTTGTGTTGAAATATAAGCCAATGCAATTTAAAGATAACTTATGTTGTATTTTTTTCTGGACTTGAGAGTAGTTTGGCCATCTTGAATCACAGTATAAACGTGAGCAAAATGAGATCACTTGCAATATATTATTTAATATGGACACATCTTACACAGTGGTACATTGTAATCTGTTCTTGTAATATGTGTAACAACGTGCATTTTGGGAATATTATACTTTGTCGTTCAGCATATTTGGAGTATGAGACTGGGTCTATTACAGATTCTGAACTCATCAATACAATTAAAATGGATACAATGAAACCTGTCTCTAACGGTCACCTCTGGGACCTGAGGAAAATGACTTTTATAGACAGTTGGCCTTTTTGTCCAGGTTTATTTCTATAGAAAGTGGGCCTTTATACACAGGTGGCTGCTCTATGGGTGGCTGCTAATACAGGTTTGACTATATGAATATCCACTAGGATGTCTACGAACACACAATCCTCTTAGCAAACGACATTAGGCCTACAATATCAAGATGTCACTCGGAAGAGAAAAGGGACAGCAGAAAAAAAGAGAGGATTTGTAGCTCTGGAAGAACATTATTAATGTAGTCTCATCATGAGTTTCCTGTGCCAGTCTCAACATCGCGCCGCCGAAGTCAAGCTCGACATGCCAGCACACCCACTTCCAACAATAATCAGTGCCATTTTTGCATTGAGAAGGCCTGAAGCACTTTACCCCAAGGGGGCCTATTTCTTAACGATTAAATAGCCCAACATTTGCTATTGTTAAAATGTTCACCAATTGGCATATCGAGGATGTCGCTTTTGCTCACAAACAGCAAATTAGGAGAAATTAACTCATTAGCACTCTGCAATAGACCATTTTCACAAGCTACCATTTTGGAAAAAGCAAGTACATTATGGGGAAGGTTGATGTCTCTGATTTTAGAATACGGAGAAAATTGGATTTGATACTGATGCACACTTCTTCGAGCTGTGCTACTTTGCTTAATTAAATGATTCTCGTAAATATTATGGGTCAGAAACCAAGCTTTTTCGCTACTTCAGGCACTCAACTTGCCCCACAATGCATTGGTTTTCCCATAATGGTAGCTCGTGAAAATGGTCTATTGATTGCACACTACAAGATTCTTCTTTATGTCTTCAGGTGTGGAGAGTGTCTATATATGGCAGTGGGTTAATCATTGGCTTGATTTTACTCTTTGGCTTGGTCTGGGGCTCAGTGCTTGGCATCATGCCTCTGCAGAGCCTGTTTGTGGCCACGTGTGTGTCCCTATCAAGTACGTCTGTCATGATGAAAGTGATTGCGTCTCATCAACAATTTCAAGGACGTGGTGAGTCTTTCTTAATCAATCAATCAATCAATCAAGCAGTGTGGTCAGTCAGCTAGCCTCCGTTATCACATTATTAACTGTCCGAATATTTCTTCATATACTCGATTTGTCAAACAACATGAGTAACAACACAACATCAAATAGTTTGGAATGTATTAAAGATTGTATTCATGTAGCCAATAGCGCCAGTACTGAAATTGTACATTTAATAAAGAAGTTTTACCTCGATTGAAGTGTAAATAAATAAATTATCAATCAATCAATCAATCAATCAATCAATCAATCTATCGGTCAATCAATCGATCAATCAATCAATCAATCAATCAATCAATTAATCAATCAATCAATCAATTTTGTTTGTTTCAACTCGTATTCTACTGTACACGTCCAGGACGAGATACAATTACCATTACAGATATGTTTTACAGAATCCTGAGCATAAAGATTATATTAAAAAGAGCTAGTTTATAGTTGCGGGCATAGGTATATGAAGACTACTAGATAGGTTAAAATTAAATTAAAAAGTTAAAAGCGCCAACAGATCTACGCTACTTAAATACCGTTTTAAAGTGAACTTGCTTGCATAAATGTTGAAATTGTCCGAGTCTTTTCTCACCAGCATCTTAAATGTTTTCCCTGCCAATCTGATAACCGAATCCCTACCACAGTTTCTTTTGTAGGCTCTAATAACAAGCACAGAACCACTACAGCTGATAATTTGACTTGTGTGACTTGTGTTGGCATGATCGTCTAGGGTACGTCATACTGCATAATTAAATCACGATCCAAGGCAGTCAACATGGAATGATAGTTACCATGGTCAATTTTTATCATCAGTCTGTTTCTCAGTTCATGTGGCTCACAGTGAGCAAATATGCGACTACGACAGTGACACCGAGACAACCTGTAATCAATTCCGCTTTAGGTTCTTTCTTTTCAATTAAGTAGTAGTCAAACCTGTATTAGCGACCACCTGTATAAAGTAGTCACCTGTGTATAAAGGCCTTTCTTCAGAACTCCAACATGACACTTTCTATAGAATTCAACCTGGACAGAAAGTTCACCTGTCTATAAAGGTCATTTTCCTCAAGTCCCAAAAGGTGGCCCTTAAAGACATGTTTCACTGTAAACAAATTGTTTAATATGACTAATTGCTTATAGACAGATAGCCTCTCTGTCCAAGTTGATTTCTATAGAAAGTGTTATTTTGGGGTTATAAATAATGGCCTTTGCACACAGGTGGCTGCTCTATAGAGGAGGCCGCTAACACAGGTGTGACTGTAGTTTCTCAACTGGGTGCCCTACCCGGAGCACACAGTTTCACTCTTCCAAAAAAAAATGTAGCACTTCGGTGCGAGAGAAACGGGAGCGTAGTAGGGCATCTGCCTTGGTGGGCTAGCCCCCCGCCCTGCGTTCAGGTCGAAAGACCCTCCCGGCCGAAGGGCTGAGAATCGGGGATCGGCGCCACTTGTATAGTGAAGCTGGTTCGCCTGCGACGCTGACGCGAAATATCTATCTCAATTGGCTGAAGCCATTCCTGATGCATTGTATTCAATATGCTTTCAGAGACATGGTTTGAGTTAATGGACATTTTTGACAGACGAGATCATTGTAGAAATTGACAATCGTAGAAATAAGCACAATTGGATGCACTCCGAACGAAGTCAATTCCAGCTGTCTGCACATTCGAAAAGAGAAAATCCAACTGCATCTCATATGGCATTGGGACTGCGTTTGGCTAATTGGAGATTTGATGTCACGGCAGAGCTCTCTTTTTGATTTTGCTTGTTTAAGATCGATCTTATTCTAATCTATGTTAATTTTGCAGGTCACGAGGTCATATCGTCATCTGTCGATTACATCAGTATCCTTGTTGGAATTCTGATAGTGCAAGACATGGTGCTAAGTATCATAATTGGTATACTCCCTGCGTTAGCTGGACACAAAGAGCCTTCAAAGTACTCCCTGGCTGTCATTCCTAATAAGGGCATGTTGCATAACTTTCTCCATAAAGCAGGTGAGTTTTTTGTTTAAATTCAACGTTTGTGATTGTGGCATTGCATGACATGCCATTATTTGCGAGATACGATGGCGTTGGCCACGTGGCACTTAACATATGATTGACGTCGTTTGTATATTATCTCCTGATCATGAAAAAGAAATCAGATACATCTCGCAGGCTGTTGTGTTCATTTGTGTGACGATTAGCAAAATCTCGCAGTGATGTAAATATATGCGGCATTGCGAGAGGACGTTCTTGACGAGGATGCACATGTATTTGAAAGTCTCGTCACTCTTAAATGCCCATTGCAGTTGTGAAATAGCAAATTGCAATGTTAATATCACCAATATCTAGCTCGTTCATAGAAGCACTTAGTTTTTCTCCCAAGATGTTTGCGCTCTATTGTTGTTTAACCTTTACTCATTCATTCGTTAGTTATGCATCAGTTAATTTTTATTCATGAACTCCAATGTCAGTTTGTTTGACTTCAAGTGTTCATGCAGATTAAGCATAGTATCTTGTCTCTTGCCTCCTCATCTGTTATACAATAAGAAGTTTAGAAACTGATTTTCCAAAGGATGTACACAAAATGTGTTTCTGCAGGCGATGATGGATTCTTCATGATGGTCTGGATTCTGCTGGAAGTGATGTTCGCATTGGCGTTGCTTGCTGCCATCTGTTATGTTTTTACAAAGCACTTCATGGGAAAGTTCTTCAGGTATCTACCAATAGACCGCTATTTTTGTACCGTCAGTGAACTTGTTAGCTATAAATTGTAATATGCTCTGCAGTTAACATTTGGTCTTTGCTATGCAAGAGTATTTTTCAGACCCATGTTTTCAAATCATGTGAAAGTATGTGAGCGTAGAGGCTTCATTGTTTATCCATTTCTTGTTGAATGAAAGACTTTGTGTACGTTGGATTCTCGTGTGTAAGCCGAATATCCAGCACCATAGACCATATCATCTGTATTAGGATACAACCTTGGCGTATGTACAAGTGCTGTTTAAATGTGCATTAAGTATTTTAACATTGCTCGTTTAAGGAGAAATTGATTATTCCTGAGGGTCGCTTATTGCTAAAGATTTCTTGTTTAGATAGTGTTTTTGGTGCTGCCTTGTGTCGGCTTTACTGCAATAGCATAATCTTATTCAAGTAATGGGTAAAGCACGTTCCTACTGCACATTGTAATGTGAGTGTTGTCAGGCACTTGATTTTGAGTTGAAATGGACAATGTTGACAGCTAAGAACAATCCCTTAAATTGACCGCCATTGGTAAAGTACGAATGATTGCATTTCAAACAAAGCAATTTTCTGCTGTATTCACCCATAGCAGAAGTCGACTCAGTTATAGACCGAAGAACATTGGATCCGCGAATGACATATTGGACATCGGTTCCATGCACATACGTCAGAATTGTCCCTGTGCTATCTGGCAGTTACAAGCTTGGCTGAACTTAGTTTTTCTTTTTTCTTGGCAGATTTCTGAGATCATCCGGTGGCCATGAGATCAATTTAATTGGCATCTTATTTCTCTTGTTCTCAACATTGCTGGTAACGGAACAATCCTTTCGTTGTTGCGTCTGTGAATGATTACGCGCAGTTGAGATGTAACGCACTTTGGTGGCCTTGAGCAGCTTGAAATTGTATTGTATCCTTTGATCTGTTTCTGTGACTCATACGTATTTGAATTCTTTCCAGCTAACAGAACAACTTGGAATTTCCATGGAACTCGGTTGTTTTGTTTGCGGTGTACTAATCAGTACACAAGGAGAGCAATTGACAGCTCAGGTACGCCATGCTCTGTCTTTCTGTTGATGCACTTGTTGCAAAAATATGCCAGGAATCACGGTCAAATGCAACAGACGAAGTAACTCCAAGGAAAATCAAATCAACATTCAATATATCACTTTGCAATACCACCTGCATACGTAAAGTAGGGATATCTGCAGAATTGTAAAATATGTGTACAAATCCCTTGTAAATTTTAAAACGATTATTAACTTTGAAACTTTTGTAGCCCTGGCTGCCCTGTTGACAACGTGTTTGAGCCTGTGCTATGCTATTTTATCATCAATTTAATTTTCAATAATTGATTTCGCATACCTCAATCCAATGTATGCCATTAGTGATCAGAATTGTTAATTTTTTACCTGTGTTGAATTATTCTGTTGGTTAGGTCTCTGGATTGGTTGATCCGCTGTTTCACCTCTTCTCCTGTCTGTTTTTCGCTTCCATTGGTAGGTCAACAGTGTAACCCCGTTAATATTGCCGTGGTTACTATCACAACCCGCTTAACATCCCTTCAGTTTGAGAAACAAGCAACTGTTTAAAGCCGCTTAATATCACAGCCATACCATGATGTTTGACTGGAAAACCATAGCGATATTAATTAACGAGGTTACACAATAATGCACTGCTGTTTTAAGCGTTCAGAGGACCTAAAGCAGTTTACCCAAGGAGGGCCTACTTTTTAACTAGTCCAAAACTTACTAGTGTTAAAATGTTCACCCATTGGCAAATTGAAAATGTTGCATTTGCCCACAGACAGCAAATTAGGAAAAAATTAACTCGGTAGCACTCTGCAGTTGATTGCGCACTGCACTGGATCTCAATACACTGTAAATTTGGATTTTTGAACTAGCATTGAGAAGGGCCTATCCAGACTGAGGACCTAAAGCATGTGCTTGGAGTGCCTAATGGTTAAACAGCCCTGCAATAGTGTCTTATTTTATTCTTGTGATGGTCAAGTCCTCACTTTATTCCTCATTAGCATACTTGTATCAATGTGGTTGGGGTTGTGTTTAATGAAAGTTCTATACAGTAACATTTCTGTTATAGTGAAACCAGAATTTTTTACTTTCATTCACGAAGTCTACATTGTCTAGGCAACTGACCACCTTTCAAACAACATAGTTTTCCTGTGTTTAGTGACCACCTGTGTTAAGAGACCACCTGTGTTAAGATACCTCCTTTATTAAGAGACCACCTGTCTTAAGAGACCACTTATGCTAAGAGACCACCTGTGTAAAGCGACCACCTGTGTTAAGAGATCACCTGTGTTAAATGATCACCTGTGTAAAGCAACTATCTGTATTAGGAGCCACCCCTGCTAAAAGACCACCTTGCATTGGTCTGATCGGTTAGCCTTGTAATACCAGTTGAATTGAATTGCTTTCCACATTTGTCAGCTTGTAAGGTGATCTCCTTGTATAGCAAACGATGATAACGCGACAAATTGAGGTCGTTGGAATACGACTGGATTTCAAATATGTATTTACAATTCACTAAATCGAAGAGAATACATACAAAAGTGTAAATAACAACATACAAGATATTGATTTAACTATGAAGAGAATCACGGAAACGAAGTTCTTACATCGGTGATTTCTCCCAGCGACGGCTTCGTCTTCTTTCGTAACGGCATCGACTGTCGCGAGTCACTTCTTGTTGCAACGGCATCGACTGTTACTTTGAACATAATCTTACAGTAAACTACAGCTTATTTATACAGTTTTACTACATGCAAAAGTTGATTACATATGTAGTTCTATTTTAAGTACACAGCGTAACATCTAAATCTATTTCGCTTTGTTTACAAATCTCGCAATGACATAATGTTTATTCTCGCGAACCTTGCTATTGTACTATTCACAAAGGTGCTTCACTAAGGCAAAATCATGTAAGGTAAGCAAATCATTATACTATAACTCAGATTAAATAAAGTTCATGACATAACAATTACTTTTACTCTCACTATTCAAAACACCTTGTATGAATTCAGGCTCCCCTCAATTACTTAGTATGTTGTGTGTTTATTTTCAAACAGGGCTCCATGTCTTTCCCACGTTTGTTATGGCTGAGCTTGCCTTCATGGTTCCCATGACAATCATTATTGTTGGCAGCAAGGTGAGTCACGGAATTATTATCCATTTCTGCTGATTTCATTACCCTTCAATCCACCATGCGCAGTCTCAATTTATGTCGGTATGTAAATGAGTTGACCTCTGCAACAGGTGAAGACGCAAGGAAATACGTTGTTTGCAATGCAATTAGCCGTACTCTTATCAATGACAGTCAATTTCAGGGATTGTTCTTGGCTGTCAAAATTGTCGGTTTCAACTCAAAATCACCTGCCAGAAAACACTTGCGTCTCGACATGCACTAGGACTGCACTTTGTCAATTGTCTGATTGCTGTTTTCCTTCGCAGTTTCTTATTGTTGCTGGAGTTCTTGGTTATCTTGTCCCAAGCTGCGATAAGACGAAATGGATCGTTGCTGCTGGACTTGCACAAATTAGCGAGTTCTCGTTCGTGTTGGGGAGTAGAGCTCGACGATTTGGGTTTATTTCCCGCGAGGTGTGTACATCATCATGTGTGCATTGTTTTGTATGCCATGAAGTCTGCAATTGGCAGGACAAGTACAGTCTAACACCCAAAGGTCTAATGAAATGTGGTCTCTTAGCACAGGTGGTCTCTTAACACAGGTGGTCTCTTAACACAGGTGGTTGTTATGACGAGCTGGACTGCAGTTGTATTACTAGAATTTAAATCTACCGATAGAAAGTTTTTGTAGAGCCAACCGAAAATATATTCTAAGTTGATAATCAATGCGGCAGTAGCATCACTGAGGCAAACGAGAGAGACATAATTATACTGTTGTGTCATCTGCGTATCGAATAATAGAGACAGGAAGAGAAAAGAAAATAGGAATTGCTCAACGATTACAAGGTGACGATAAATTGAATTTTGACCCTAATCTCATATTTTAGAGATTATTGATTCAAACTCTGTTTCCCGATGTGATACGACTAAATGGATTTTACGTTGAATCATGAAATGATTATCGTACAGTTAAACCTGTGTTAGCAGCCACCTTCATAGAGTGGCCACCTCTATAGAGCAGCTACCTGTATATAAAAGCCACTTTTCATAACCCTAAAATGACACTTTCTAAAGAAATCAACCTGGACAGAAAAGCCACCTGTCTATAAAGGTCATTTTCCTCAGGTCTCAAAAGTGGCCACTATAGACAGGTTTCATTCTATATTGAATTATCGGTAATTGTTTTAAGAAATCCATAATGTTTCTTGATGCCTTTCAATTTTAAAAGAATGTCATTCAAAATCAAACATATTGATTTTTTTTCCGATTTTAGGTATACCTCATCATCTTATCGGTAACGACATTGAGTTTGATGCTGTCGCCGTTAGTTTGGAAGGTAGCCATGCATATTGTGCTGACACAGGGAGCCTGGAATTTTAGGCAATTGCTGCCACGATTCCGTTTATACAGTACATAAATTATCATACATTAGAATGATTACACAGTTAATTATTTGACTGTAAATGATGTTTGGATATTTATTTATTTTTCTGAGTGATAATTTGAGTGGCCATGTTACCACGGTGTGAATTTCAGTTTTGTAGATTTATGCATTTTCATTCACATTTGAATTGTAGCAGTTTGATTCTTTGATAAGAGTTGACAGTTTGAGATGACTTGCCTGTTTGATTGTTTCAAAACTCATCTATGGTCAGTGGATACCAATGCAGTCAAACCTGTATTAGCGGCCACCTCTATAAAGCAGTCACCTGTATATAAAGGCCATTTTTCATCACCCCAAAAATGACATTTTCTATAAAAATCATCCTGGACAGAAAGTCCACCTGTCTATAAAGGTCATTTTCCTCGGGTCCCAGAGGTGACCATGATAGACAGGTTTCACTGTAGATGCAATGTTGATTTATTAAACACCGCATCTAATTATCTATATATATATATTTCACAAGTGTCTGTCTGTGTGTTTGTTTGTTTGTCTGTTCAAAACCAGGCACCTGCCACTCACTAGTACGGATTTTCCGACCTTTGGGAACAACACGGCTCTGGTTGTGCACGGTTTTCAAAACACACCGCACAGCTCGAACGCTCAAACCAGGTCAAAGTTGAACAATGCAAATTGGTGCAGAATATAACAGAGCCGTTTTTGAAAAGGTCACCTTGAAACCGAGCTATGTTTTCTGCAGGTTTGACGAAATTATCGCTGTGGTATGGGCACCTTGAGTTTTCTGTGCTTGCCTTTGCAAAACGTTGCGCTCGAATGGTGTTGCTCTCGAAAGGATCGATTTCAGTCTCTTGGGAGCCGTAGCTCAGCTGAGAAACAATGCGCAACATTCGAAGCTGGCTGAAGTTGCGTAGCAAGCGGAAAACTGTGATATGTATTGGACTAATTAATATCCACCCAAATGCGAAGCAACGATGCTGGACGCAGCTGCGTTAGCGCGGACCAGCTAGTTTCATTTATTTCCTCCATTATTATAAATTATATTGCGTAAATGCTCCGATGCAATAGCCGAAAAGGAAGCATAAAATGAATTGTATTAACTGCTCGCGTATGCTTGTTTGTCAAATATAAACAAATTTACAATGTCCAGGTAAGTATACATTGCTCCGACACTTAATATTGCGCACAAAGATTCACTAGTTTAACATCAACAGTTCCATGTCATTCAAGATCTTTCCAAGGTGTCGCCAGAGTACAGATGTGCTTCTCTCTGAGGAAATACTCCAAATGGGATAAATATCGACATAATACCGTGACATTAGTAGTGAAAGACGCCATATGCCACTGCAACACAGAACAGGGATGCCTGGAAGACAAAACAGTACACTTCAATCGTAATATGGGGTGGGGTCATTGTCGTAGAACTGTCCATGGTTCTATCAGCCTTATGACTCAGATTCTGACTGACGCTGACCATGTTATGATCTCATCCAAAGTGATACATCGCGTCAATGACGACGCATAAGTAGGCGGATACCAATCACACTACAGTCAGACAGATGACACAATGTGGTCTTAAGGTTTGATATCTACTCGGGGGGATTCGGTCACTAGGCACCAATCCTAACAGTACATCTGTTGATTCTAAATTACCATCAAGATTTTTCGCCTGATGACACATTTGGAGGTCAGAATAGAGGTCTGTTTTTAATTAAAAATTGATTATTAGCTGTTAAATTCTTCTCAACTTTGCCATGCTGTGACCCTCATCCCCCATAGACCTGTCAATTAGAAACAATACATGCGTAAAAGTAAACAATTAACTAATTACAATATGGGCTGATGGAAATTAAACATGCTGGCATAGCTAATTCGCCTTAATTGTTCTCTCCGCTTGCTTAATATCCCAGCTATCTAATGTTTAGTTTCGCTAGAGGTACTAAGTTTCACGGCATTGCATGCTCCATGGCATTGCATGCTACTTACGTTAGAGAAAATCTCTTGAGAATAATTGTCAGTGTCTGAGTCCCACAAGCATCGTGCTGCAAACCTACGGCAGAGCCAATGTTACGCCATATCATTAGAATGCTTTGCGAACGAGTATTTGCAATTCTAAGAATGAAAATAAAAATGACTTACTTTACACCCTCTCCTCGTTGCTCTCCAATGACGACTTGAACTATGAACTTATATCTCTCAAATTCCAAATCTGTAATAAGAGAATATAACTCAGTCATTGCTGGATATGATGACAAAAGATATAAGTCTGAAGTAAAACCACACTGCTGTTGTGTCAAACATTCATAAGATAGGCAGACTTGACTTGAGCGACCACTGAAGGAAGCCATGATATGTGGTCTTCCATTACAGGTGGCCACTCAATCCAGGTATATTGTTGCACAATGCTTAGACAACAAATCACGACGACGGATTGGTTTGTTGAGATTGACCAAATTGAATTGTAATTTGAAACATGTGATTAACATTAAGCAAGACGATAACACAATATGAGACAACGAGGCGTGTTTCCATGGTTACGATGTGCAAGCAGACAAGCGGCCACAATAACGAATGGATTGGGATTTGAAGGTGGTCTGGAGATGCCTCACCAAGGACGCAGCAGAGTGGTATCAGATGACGATGTATTGAATGTTGATTTTGCTTTCTTTGGTGTTAATTTGTCAGTCACCATCTGACCGTGTTTCATGACGCAGTTGATGTAAAAAGTACATTAAGAGGAAGGGGGAAACGTTTCATGTAGAGGATGCAAAGAATCGTATACGTTCCCTGAAAGTAATAGCCCCTGTTACCGTCCAAGTAACAGGGTTTTAGCGTAGAGGACAAGGGAATCAATAATGCGGAAACAGGGAACAGGGAGAAATAGGGTTCCAAAGTTGTAACGGGGTTTGATGTTACGGCATTCGGCGTTGGAGCCTCACACAATTTATATTTGCCCGACAGGAGTTTAACCATTGTTTATCGTGTTCTGTGTACCCAGCCGCCAGATTGCAGAGCATGGCTCATCTCGACAAGATCTCGGGTGAACAGAGGCTAAAATATTCAGGTGCAAGTGCGCAAAATGCTCAAAAAGATACTGAAGTGCACACTTTAGGTGGTGCACCAATGAACAAAATGTCAGCTAAAATGCATCTTGGAAGCTGTTTGTTGTTAAGAATTTCTGTGTACACATCGAAAAGGAAGAGCAGCACACTTTTTTTGTTGTTGTGCAGCTCAATCTCAAGTGCGCAAAATTCTAGAATAAAAAGATCTCAGGTGCACACTTGCCACGCTCTGCAGTCCGGCCCAGCCGGTCAGCATTATCTATAAGAAACTAATAAAATCCGCATGGTATAGGTACGAATATCCAAATGTTATAAGTTTTCCAGTGGAATTTCTGTACTATAGTATTTAATAACAATTTCAATATGATTAATAAACGGATAACTTACAAAAGTAATTCTGGTAAAAATGTCTAATACAATATAATTAATTTCCAAAACATTGAAACTATAAAATTACTCTAGAAATATTTACAATACTTACTACTAAACTTGTGTATTAAGAAATATAAATTAAAAAATTTAAAAAAACCTGACCTGACTATTTACAAATTAAAAATCTCGTCCATCGAGCCTCTTGAAGAAATGGTGCCTGAAACACAGGCTGCGTTGCATCGTTGGACTGCCATGCTTACTCTTTGGAGGTTTCTCTTTCGTGTTTGTAAAGTGATTAATTAACAATATAGCAGCTGCTTTGATTGTAATGAGGACCAAAGAAACGTTGGAATTTACTAATAAGCGACGTTGACATCAAAAATCAGAATACCAATCCGCGCTCGCCTTCCGTAATGAAAATTATGTACTCTGTAAAATTTTCGACCATCTTGAATTCCCTACATTTGAAATTCATGTCTGAAAAGACAGAAAACAGAATATACATTCCCTAAATCTCACCGAAAGAGATTTGATAGACTATTATCACCTTTCAACTTGCTTTTGATAGCATCTGATATCGAAGCAGTCCAGTTAGACGCTTCGGCTGTGTCATAATGTTTTCCTGTTAGCTCCTCGTGGAGGACATCCTTGAGAATCGAGTTCACTTTAACGGGTCGAAATCTCCATACAAAAACAAACAAAGCAACACAATTTATGAAAATTACATCACTATCACCACTGATACTTCACAAATAAAAATAACAGCTAAGGAAGTCATACTTGTTCTTGAAATCCGGTCTAATCATGTACGTGTGAGTTTGCTCGTTGCCAACGTCGGCCGCCATCTTGACAACTCGCGTCGTGTTTGTAAAGTGAACGGTAACTGAGGACAACAGGCAGCCTCGAATAGGAACGAATTTTGCAGTATTGTATTGTACATAAATATTTGACTGCAATAAACGTGCAGTTTTTTGTTGAGAAAAAGCCATGAATTTCAATTATACTATAATTATAATAAAGATCATGTTTGAACATTTTAAAATTATGCGTTCAGACCGTAATAACGTTACTGGCATCATAGTTGGCATTCGTCTGCAATTAGCAATCAATCAAGCAACCAAGCAATCAAATCTTTTTTTAAAGAGGATAAAAATCTGTTAATTTGTTAGACTTTTCTTCCACAGGGCCTTCCTAATATAGTAATATCCCTTATATCGACTGGCAAAGTGGAGAGTTATGGCCATGCCTTGGCATGCACTGCTTCCGCGACATCTTTCGAGCTGGCATTGTAAATTGTAAATTAACCAGACATGGCTTGTTGCCTACTTGTGCGAGTCACTTGTCTATTTATTTTACTTAGAATTCCTACATATTTTGAATTTTTGAATGAAGACTTCTGCTATGCTTATCTGTCCTCACTATTTGGCTCGACGATTTCAACTCAAAACCACGTACTTAATAAAACATTAACTTGTATCCTGGATTCTGGAATGCAATAGGACTGCGCTTGCCTATTAAATTGTGTGGTAACTCTTTGAGAATGGCAAGCAGATGGGCGGTTGGGGAAGTCGAATCTCTGCGTGATTTTTCTTCGCTTAACATGAAAGTACAACCAAAAGGTGTCAACAGTCTGTATATTTTACTTTTTATTTGTCGATATCTCAAGTCCCAAGGGACAATTAAACCCCACATTCGTGCATTATTGCTGGCATTCATTGCTACCTATTTGACTCCTGACCGCACCCCTCTGAAAAACACAAAACATTCAATCAATCAAATGGGCTTGCTTCTTTATTTGTTGATAACACAATAGAAGGGCGTTTCAGATCCCAAAAGGCTGCTATTTGTAACGCTAGACTACAGACAGGGGGCGTGAGCGACACAAAAGAGTCTATATGCCGACGCAAGCAACACCGAAGGTCCCACCAAACAGAACCAGGAAGACTCACGAATTTTCAGCTTACTGCAGCTTGAAGCTTTCTGCGTTCAGAATCGATAAAGTGTTGGCAATCTTCGATAAGCAATGCCTAAGTACGTCCTGTATTATTTCCCTATTAGCGCTCGTGCTGGAGTAGCTAGACTTCTCTTTCATATTGCTGGCGTGGAATTCACAGACAATCTTATCAACTTCAAAGAATGGCCCGCTTCGAAGTCCGACAGTAAGTTTGTTTTGACCTAGTATGCTTTGTTGTGAGCGAATTTAAAGAAAGCATTACTTCGATATGCCATCGTCTACAAATCCTTCGGTTATATTTTTTGTTGAAAAGTACAGTATTAATTCGCATTAGCTCGTTTAGCTGACAGGAACTGTTACGTAGCGAAAAATATTGAAACAAACGAACCATCTGAAAAAGTAATGATATTGTAAATATAGAAGTAGTCCAGCAGTAGAACCTACTGGTTAATAAGTCTAGTGGGCGCCAGGTCTTGAAACTACCAACACACATACTGTACACGCCAACCGTCACGCCAACGTACAGATTATAAGGCGTACTTGTGATATCTTCTTTGGGATTTTGGGGATTTTTCAAGTCAGGCAATGATAGCGAGAAAATTCTACTGATTAAGGTTCATCAATGATGATGTATGAAGGTGATATGGAAGAAAAGGATGTGAAATGTGGTAATGATGTAATAGCTGTAAGATTAGGCATGTCGATAGAAAGTAGACGAGTTGATGTGGTTGAAATATGTCGTTGTGGCAGATACGACGGAGGATAGCCAGCCACGTCCAAAGGCTCGAGAGTACAGATTGGAAGAGTGTAATGATGATGAAAATAAACATTATTTCAAAATATCTCACATTCAGCTTCAGAGCCAATCCGCTATGAACAGTCCCACTGCATGTCGGTATATAAGTAAGTTGACCTCTGCTGCAAGTGAAGACGTCAGAAAATGCCTTGTTTGCAACGCAATCAGCCGTACTCTTTTCAATGATGGTCAATTTCAAGGATTGTTCTTGGCTGTCAAAATTGTAGATTTCAGCTCAAAGTCACGTGCCTAACAACCAGTGTATCCCGTCATGCATCGGGACTGTGCTTGGTCCATTGCACTGAAGTTAGGGGTCCGTTTTACAGAATAAAGAGTTACTTAACAGGCAGATAATAGAGTAAAATTATAATTAAAAAATCATAAAATGATGTTACCAATTACAAGACATTATAGCCACTAACGGAGGGCGGTGATTGGTCGTCTTGGTGCCCGACGGAAATGCTTGAAGTTCTCTACGTCTTGTGAAGAACATTTCGTGATGTTCTTTAAACTAAGCTATTTCTTTATCATTTAGGAGCTCGATTTCCTTTCAACCGTCTTCCCGTTCTTCATGTTGATGACCACAAGATTGCTGAGTCTTCGGCTATTGACCAATTCCTGGCCAACGAATTTGGTGAGAAGAGCCCGCCAAGGTTGTATCCAATAAACACAAGACTTCTGTACGACGTACAGTACGCGCGACGTCCAAACGTCGTGGTGGTGTCCATGGGGCGTCTTCGTGACGTCTTGTGTGTACTGGGTAGTGACGAGTTCAGTATTTAAAAACTCTGATGATCAATTAATATCAAAAGTTACTTAAGATCATCGATGATATTGTATGAAATGAGCCTAATAGGCATGTCTATTTGTTATGCAGTGAAACCTGTCTATAACGGCCACCGCTGGGATCTGAGGAATTAAATGACCTTTAGAGACAGGTGACCTTTCTGTCCAGGTTGATTTCTATAGAAAGTGTCATTTTGGTGTATGATGAAGAGTGGCCGTTATACACAGGTGGATGCTCTATAGAGGTGGCCGCTTATTACAGGTTTGACTGTACCAGTAACATCGATGACTCATGACAAAAGAGATAACAATAGAAATTGGCACCAGTGCTAATTCTCGTAGCACATTCAAAAACTGAATCAATACAATTACAGCAAATCTAATCTAGCAGCAGCATTCACATAATTAGAATAATTAGTAAGATAGCACAATTGAACAATTATGATGTCATAGATAAAGTATACGACATCACATTAGTAGTGTTATCGCTGGCCTCATAAAGAGGTAGCCTCGCTTTGATTTAGCTTTGTATATACAGTAATTAGGTAATTTAGTCTTGACAGATTCTTTAAGTTAATAGTCGAACCTGATTGGCTTATACGTGGGACGCATTTAAATAAAAGGCCACGCATAAGCATTTTACAGTACACTACAGACGATGACAGTTTCATCAAGGGATTGATGTTATTATTTGGCTGTGGCCTCATTCATGGACCGGGACTAAACAAAGTCCAGGACTAGATTTCAAGTTCCATACAGATTTTAGTCGTTTAGTCCAGACTCAGTGTGTAGTCCCGGACTATGCTTTAGCCCCGGTCCATGAATGAGGCCCCTGGTGTATAAACCGGGGTGTCTCCCTGGTGTTTTGATCGAGGATTCTTTGATTACGTATTCGGACCATGCGTTTGGTTCTTCCCTCAGGCATGAATGGAAAAGACAGTTTTGAAAAGGGATGCGTTTCCATGGTTGCAAGTGCCTGCCTTGAGCTTAGACGTTTGTGCTTCGAAAGTTATTTTGCGCCTGACGAGGCTCAGAAGAAGAAGGTAGGGGGGTTGATGATGACATTTTTCTTCATGCTGCCACTATAGAGCTCGACATAGCTCAATCCAACTATTATACGTGCTCGCCTTCGCCCACCAAGCCTCTTTTATTCGACCTCATTTCCATGTAGCAACATAGCATTCTATATTCAACTGTAACGCAGCAGTTGTACCTGCTGTCACAGTAGAGTAGGCCTGTCAGTACATTGATTTCTTATTGACGTCTCAATATCAACTACAGTGTCTCTCTCCCAAGGACATAAAACAGATCTCGTTGCGCATAGAACACGCCCACAGTTCTGTATCTATAGATCGTAAAGTCCAAATAGATTACCCAAAAAGGTCTGTGTACTAGTGCCCAATCTCCACATCAGTGAACTAAAGTACTCAGGCTGTTCAGATCTTGCCATCTACTGCGAATCCGAAAAATAAGCTCCCGAACCGGTACGGACTTGAACCCGCATCCCCTGGGGCCTTATTCATGGACCGAGACTAAACCAAGCACAGGACTAAATTTCAAACCCCCATATACAGATTTTAGTATTTTGGTCCATACTCAGTGTTAAGTCCCGGACTAAGCTTTTTTCCTGGTCCATTAATCGGACCCCTTGAGTCGCACGTTCTGTGTACAGTGTGATCTGTCCAGTCTGTGTGTTCGTCTTGCCACTAGACTATCAGCCCCATTCCCAGAAGANACAAAATAAATTCTTCTTAATAAGCACTTGCATGTTTTTTCTTATCAATTTACAGCTCAAGGATAAGCTGTTTGATGTGCAGCTGCCCCATGATTTGACATGTCTCGAAGATATCTTAAAACAAAACAATGAAGGAAAGGGTTACTTTGTTGGACCTGCGGTAAGATCAGATATCAACCCTTTGCCTGTCCTGAGCGTTCACCTGTGTTAAGAGACCACTTTGTCGTATGACGGAATAGGAGACAACAGACGAGACGCTGTGCTCTCTCTCGTCTCTAACTCATAAATTTATAATCAATGACGTCGGTTTATATATACAAGGCTTGCATAATTAGCTAGTGCATAATTAACGGATGAATGGATACAAGTTAGAAAACAATAGAACGAGAATACATCATGCAATAAGGAGAATAATTAAAGTCGCTACGAACGTAGCCTTGTTTTAGCATTATATGAAAATGGANACATGAGGCTAATTGACCAACAACTTGCTGTTGGGATGACATGCTTTTCATTGGTCTGTGTGGGGACAAAAGCAGAGGACTGTATTAAATGGATATAATATTAAACTTGGCCCAAACATGAAATGTCGTATAGCTTTAATCTGGCAGAGCCGAATCAATGAAGAGTCAAAGGAATGAAACTTCTCTTCAACCTAACAAAACTTCTTCTTTAAACAATAACTGAGATTGAGTCGCAACTCAATCAAACGTAACACTCACCACGGTGACAGTGTTCTTTATAACGAATCACGGCTCCGAGCACGTCAATGGCTGTTGGCGTCCCGAGCAGAATGTACAATAAATCTATGCTAACTTTCCCTTTTATACAAAACTAAACAATAAGGTGGCTAAATATGGAATAATTATGCAAATGACTATATCTTAGAAAATGTAAAGCAAAACTTGAAGGGTTCTTCATCAGAAGGAGGTTACATGAAAGAGAGGTTACATATCGGCGCTAACAGTCTGTTTGGTAACCGCTTAAACAGGCTTAAGCATTTTGCAGATCTCATCATCACTTAATACGGTGCTGTTATATGAACAGCCCGTTCCTCCGTTTGCTAATTACTTTATTACAAAATGATTTAAAAGGTTACGGTTATTTACAAGACTAAGATCACTACCGTTAAACTCCTGACAGAGCACGTTAAAATATGTAATTGTTCGGGCAAAACCTCGTTGACGCAGTACCGTCGGTTGCCAGTAAAGGACGTCATGCAGTTGCTGCTTAGTCGTCTCCTGGGCACGGATGGTATGTCCGACAAATCGCAGCCTCACTTTATTTCACTAAGACTTCTGCAGACGGAGTGATGAGGCGCAACTCGATTGTTGATAATTATAATTGTTGGTCAGTGATAGTTCCAGACCTGCCTCGTTAAACTTTGTGTTTGCATTGATCATTTTTCGCTTTAGATCACCTTGGCTGATGTTATGTTTCTGGACATGGCGCTAACGCTTCAAGAAATGGAGAAAAATATTCTTGACAAAGTTCCACTGCTGAAAAGCCTGTACGATAGGATGGTTGCCCATAAAGCAATTGCAGCTCACATTCCGAGTCGATCATATCCGTTTAAAATGTAGTAACGAGACTACTTGTTGATATGATTGCGTTGTGTCATGAAAAGCTACAAGGAGATTGCGTTTTTTTCTGAGTGAAAATTTGTAGCTTTCTTTTGAAGCGATGAGACTTCAACTAACGAGTAGACTTATAGGAGACGGAGAAGCCTATTCTGAAAACGGGGTAGCTCCCGCGTAGAACTGAAGCTGGTCTGCAATGATCGCTTAAGGAATTCTGGTGAAGAATTCAGGCATATGGTTTTCTTTGAGTTGAAATGCACAATATTGATAGCCAAGAACAATTGTT
>OFHS01000471.1:0-10554 GCA_900245855.1 Calvadosia cruxmelitensis
TGTGAAATATATTAGTTCGTGAATCTGCAGCACTCAGCCTGGTTGTGCGTATTATCCCGGTCACTACACCACTGTAGACAATATCTCTACATGGACCTATTGTCAGGTCATGGAGTAGACAGCCACTTTGCTCAGGTTCTGGTTAATTGGTTATATGCAGTGTTCGTCAGTAACAAAGTATTTTTTTGTTACTTTACTCAAGTAAAAAAATTACGGATTTTGTAGTAACAAAGTACTTTTCAAGGCAATACTTTTTACTTGTAACGAAGTAGTTTTCAAGTTAAAATATTACTTCGTTACTTTTGATATCCAATGAAAAATACTTTTTCTTTCTTTCGCAAAGGGATTGAAGAAGCGGCAGCAATCTCCACCGCACGACTGTTTTTTTTATTGGTGTTACGGTTTTTGGAATTCAACACCTATTCAGCTAATGTTCTAGGTGTAAAGGTCACACCATTATCTTTTGATGGCAAATTCATGTGAGCGGCTGTGCGTGAAATGGTGAAAACACGGGCTCTCCACGCTGTGTAAAGAGAAAGCAAGGAGAGAAGATGCTTGTCAAATGGCACTGGTGCTTTTGGAGACTTTGAAATAAACTTCGAAAATGTAACCACTCTACTAATTTACTATTGTTTCTTCCTTCTTTGCAAGAGTCTGCCTCAAAATGACATTTACAATACTCACGACTGCTCCAATGATTAGCCTACCCTGATTTGAACTGTGCGCTTATTGTTTTCTGACTAGTCTTAATTATAGTTGCCAAGAGATGGAATGATGGGCAGATTAGCGTTTGAAACACCGAAACAAATTCTGGGATCAGTTCGAGTCTCGGTTTGGGAAACTGGTTTATTTTACATTTATGTCAATTTCCCAGAAATGTGATGCCCTGAATTTGAGTGTGAAACCAACTAGTTGTTTTTTTCTGTTTGTCTTGTTGTTAAATTGATCTCTGTGTGATTTCGGAATATAGCAAAAGTACTTTTACTTTTCTGAGAAAAGTACTTTTTGGCATAGGTAGAGTTCTGTGTAATGCAATCTCTTCTTTGTTGTCGTGTAAATGTGTATGTTGTAATAACTTGTATTTCGCAAGATGTAACTTGAGCAGTTGTGGAATGTCAGTATAGAGTTGTCGGAGAGTAGAGCAGACTTGCCTTCCGAACTCGCTTTGTGTTGTTATCCTTGAATCGTTAAACACAGTACTTTTTACTTAAGTACTTTTCTCATCGAGTACTTTTTATAAAGTACAGAAGTACAGTATTTTGCTGAACATTGGTCAGTGGTTGCGAGCTTAGGGTGCTTACTGAATCATTGTCCAGTTGTATTGTTCAAGAGTAGGCCTATGACAGTCACAGCCTGCTGGTGGGTTTACTTGTAGGAAAACAGGATAAGTTTGAATTGTTAAGCTCTAGCAGATTGTAAGCCCACTGCCCTATTTTGAGAGTAAGTTGTACATAGCATAATCCATAGGCTAATTGAGTGCCTAATACATTCTCTGAAGTGTTATTTAATCCTTTATTGCCTGCAATTGACTCGCTTTCATGCACATACATACCACGTAATTCCTTTTGCCAATACGATGACGACATGATACGAGTGGATTACGAAGCGTAGAGCTTTGCTTAAATGTCTGTTGATGCTGCTTAACCTCTCGTTCTCCACTAATTGAATTCCGTGGGGAAATTCATCATCAGAGGACTTTGGAAATCTCAGAGTTGAAATTTGGCGCCAAAGAACAGCCTCGTTGTTGGTATTATTAAGCCCCAGGCTCTTCATTTGCAATGATCGTGTGATCGACCATTCGAACTCTGGACGTCATTTGCAGCAGTTTTCGTCGTTTTCAGTGGGTTGTTTCTTCCGCACGCAGTGTCAAGCAACTTTGGCCCTCGCTTGACTGTGTGACATCGCTCCTTTGCCAATGGCATCCCTCCTGAAAAAGATTTCAAAGCGACCGGCCAAGGATTCAGCTCGCAGCGCCGTCATTTTGATCCCTGATGATGACGAGCCTTCGTCTTCGAAGCAAGTTTCCCACACGACAAAGGACGATCCCGTGGTTGTTGTAGAAGACGTAAGCGAATGTTCGACCAGTGCCAAATCATTTACAACTTGTAGCAAGTGTAAGAAGCAAAGGATAACCCTTGAGGGCTCGGTGGCACGTTGTGGCTGTTGTGACAGTGGTAAAGCGCCGAATGTTGTAAACAAAAGTCAGAAAACATGTCCGCCGCCAACTACAACTACTGTCACCACTCATTCAAAACCAAAACGAAAGCCAGAGCTGAGGTCCAAGAGATTGATGAAAGAGTACCAGGAGATTATGCAACGTAAAGATTCAAGTTTATTTACTGTAGAATTGATTGATGGGAACCTATTTGATTGGAATGTCAGTTTACATAAGATTGACAAGGACAGCTCTCTACATCGCGACATGGTTGCACAGAATGTCTCAAGGATTCTATTAAATATTTCATTCCCTGACAATTTCCCGTTCTCCCCTCCATTCATGCGAGTGGTTCACCCCAGAATTCGCGGCGGTTTCGTCCTGGACGGAGGAGCAATTTGCATGGAGCTCCTTACGCCGGAGGGATGGAGCAGTGCCTACCAAGTAGAGGCGATCGTGCTGCAGTTCGCTGCTCTTGTTGTCAAAGGAGACGGACGGTTACCTGGGAAGGACAAGGGAGAATTCACCAAGAAAGACGCCGTTTACGCCTTCAAGCATCTCGTTAAAACGCATCAAAAATACGGTTGGGTGACCCCGCCGACTTCGGAAGGATAGCAAGACGGCTTCACGCGATTTGAAGCGTACCCTACATTCACAAATTAATGTCGTCTGGGAATGTGTTGTTGCGTGGTTAATCCACAGTACATCTCTATTCTTGTAAAATAAAAAAATAATTATACATACAGTACAGTATAAATAGTTATGGTTGTTCAAGTTCTGAATTTGCTTGTTTTGTTTGCGTTCGGTCGAGTGGCTCCACTTCTGCTGACCAAACCACGTGATGTATTTGCGGCACGTAGACCTGGCTCCATTCAAACAATGGCGGCAGACTGGTCAAGTATTGATGGTTGATGATATTTGCTGTCTGACGGGAATATAATTGGAGCCCTGCCTGAAACAATTCCATATTTCTATGATTTACGCTCTGCATTGTCTGCAGTTTCAGATATTAGAGCAGTCCCGTCTCCAAGTGTGGCATGTGCGCCTATCGCTTATAGGAGCAACTAAATTTCCCCTGAATGGCAGTCTTCAAACTACCGATGCTTTACATAAAAATGTTTACCTCGCCATCACATCACCATAGTAATTGGTATAAACATTGCAAAATACCTTCGTGCAATGCTAAGGTGGAGATACAGAATTTGTATAGAGGGCAAAATGAATGATTGAAGCTGGAGCTAGTGTCTGGTGACAACAGCAGCTTATCCACGTCAGCAAACAACAAGGCTACTGGCAGTAATAAAGGATTTTATTCACAAGAAACGTAGTATTCAATGTACACAAGTGGTCGGGCAGTTCATGAGCCAACGAGCGAGTGTCACTGAGGAGGAGGAGGACGCATGTTTCCTGCAAGGAGAGGACAACAAATCAATAGCAGATACCAAATACAGAAAGAAATCAAAAGCCAAGTGATGGAGCTTGTAGAAGACTCTAGAGCTGAACAATCAGGAATTTATAGCCACAAAACTAAACACTTTGAGTGATACTTCATCAACAGAACATAAGCAGATCAAATTGGCACCTGACCACTTGATTAGTCCAGTAAGGTAGGCAGACAACATGTGCACGGCAGCACGCTATGGAAACATCTTCACTTACGCATTCCTTGAGGGGGCCTCATGCCCATGGGAGGGCCACGTGGCATCCCTGGGGGTGGCATTCCTGGTGGTGGCATTCCAGGTGGAGGCATGCCTCTTCCCATACCCATTCCAGGAGGCATTGGGCCTCCCCTACCCATCATACCAGGAGGCATTCCTGTTGAAACCAAAATAAGCTGATTCATTTGACATTAGTGGACTGAAAAACTGCTGCGATTGTCACACACAATTTGCCATTTGCAATAAAAAGATCTAAGTCTGGATAATCCAATCCATAGTTAAAAATAATGTAAAGATTACAGAGTGATTGCTGGGCCAGAATATTCACACATTTTAATGAAAGAAACACTAAATATCCATCAGCAGCCTCTGGTCATGTTGACATTCTATCTACATATTTGCACACTACAAACCATCATTGCCATAGACGGTCAAGTTTCTCAAATCAAATTGTCACAAGATTGTTAATGCCAATGATAGTCCACAATCAATAACTCAACCAGCAACACTAACAATTTCTGGCTCTCAAAGTACCGCACAATTACAAGAACAAAACAGTTTCAGTTGGGGATGTGTGCCAGGATCTCTAATTACATCTATTTCCAATAGATATTACTTGTGTGATACCTCAACCACCACAACTTGCACGTTCAGTTTGTTGTTGACTAGTCATTGAAGAAGATAGAGGAAGAATTTATGATGTACACAGCAATAGCTTCGCCTACCACCAGGTGTTGGAAGAATTCCACCCATCGGTGGTCGCTGAGGCATTCCACCAGGGGGTCCACCAACGGATTGCGGAGGAGGCATTCCACCTGGGGGTCCTTGAAATTGCTGTGGTGGAGCACCTAAAGTTTAGAATTGGAAAATACACATGTGGACTGGATACAGGCACAAAAATACAGCAAGGCTAAGAAAGGCAGAACAAAATCCTACCTGCCGTTCCTGACGGTGCACTTGATCCGACAGTGGGGGTCATCACTTGAGCTGAGGGGCCACCGACGCCACGAACCGGACCGCTAAGACCTGACGGCACAAGGCAATGTTACAGATAATTCAATCGATCAAGTCCAGTTCAGATTCATGATGACCCAAAAGCTGTTGTGTTGACTTGCCTTGGTCAATTATCTAATTGAAAAACATCTAAGAGTGACAAAGTAAGTTCAATAATCCTATACCTGCAGGAGCACCAGTAGTTGCCATGGCCACGCCTCTCCCAGCTGCTCTCCCCATGCCAGAGCCAGCAGCAGCCGCAACTGCAGGTAGCTTTGACCGCTCCTATAAATCATAAACAAACCATCATCATATCTTTAGTCATCACAAACTACAAATCAGGTTTGATATCATCTCTAGGCTGAGAATTTGGCCTTTGAGACAAACCTGCTGTTGAGATGCAATTAGTACTGTCAGAGAAAGTGCAAGTAGTATGCAACTTGGTCTGGCAGCCGGAATGGGTTACTTGCATGTTGACGGCACACAAAATAAATTCAAACTGTTTTCGCATTTTCCCTTTTGCTGATGTTACTAAAATTTGCGGTCCAGCCATGGTTATCAGCGTCAATATCAGAAACAGAGTTACAATAAGGATTGCACAGACGGAATGTATTTCCTAGAAAAAATGTGTGCGGCTGACAAGAATTCTCTGAATCTCTGGGGCTGTGGATGCAATCAATTTGACCGTTATTGGAAACTTCGTTTTTCTGATGCTGAAGACTATGCCAGAGAGTGCTACTCGAGGTTATGCCACGCCAAATCAGGGATGTGTTCAGTAGGCCTATCAACTTCTTCGCTGCTGTGAGCCAGGACCTCCTGTGAAATTGTCTGCCATGAGCTTTATGTTTTGCTGCTGAATGTTGTTGCTTCATGTGTAGATGTTCTTAGCTAAATAGGCTTCATAAGGTTATATGACACCTTTATTTTAATTCCTCCGGGCCATGCATAAGGCATATTTACTAGGCTATTCTCTGTATATTTCCGAGCAGCTTTCGAAAGAAGCCGCATCTGCAATACAACCTGCTCAGAATTGCAACCGAACACGGTTCCACAAGTCTGTATCATCATATTTTCTGTATTGGATAAGAAAATAATGACATCGACTAGTGATAATGGACTTAAATCACTCACCTCTTGGGCTGGAGGAGCTTCTACCGTCATAGCAACAAGATGTTCTCCGCGCAAAAGAACCAGTCCAAGCACACGTTTCTCTTCTCTCTCCTGTGACTTGTTGCTTTTCGGTTTAATACGGCGAAATTCATCACAGTCTCCAAGAATTAAATTCATGTGCTTATCAAAAGCAAGAAAAGTTCCGATGAATACTCGTCCATCTTGTAGAGTGCATCGCATGCGATAATTAATATGCTGAAGGATCTTCGAACTTTTGCCTAATTGAGGCTAAAATAAAGAGTAATGCATTATAGATTCTAATAAAATATCAAGTATTAATGAAAGAAAAAGGATCGCTGAGCATATTCTTTGAATATACTTACCATTTTGAAGGGTGATGACAGAATCCACCACCGATGTAAAAATTGGCACGGCAGAACCTCCTCCGATGCACGCTAAACATTCAAATCGCCATTATGTTCGCGCCGCAATCTTGAATCGAGCGTTGATGTGGGCATGCGCAATGCGGAATATTTCTCAAACTATTGCTACATACGCATGCGCGGGATTTGATCTAACGCATGCGCATTTGATTTGTTTTCATTGCGTTACATTCCAAGAAGGACGCAAAAGTTCGTATGACGAAAAGCAGGAAAGTGTCGTATTTCTGTCGGTGATTGCCGATCCAGTCAGAATACAAATCCTTGCGGGAGCAGATCGACGTTTGGTTGACAAGTTGGATTGTTTTGCGACTCTGTCAACATGTCTTGAGAAGGAAAAAGCTATATTGCACTATTGTGGTAATCTCTCACCTTCTCGTGAATCGCTGATTTGTTTTGTTTGTTGCGTGTTATCATTCAAGTTCTTAGCACATCTCCAGGCGTCGCCTGCATGCAAATCGGTTGGCATTTGGACCGATTGAACTACATATTTCCACGTGTGACCCTTGAATTATTATTCATGATTACTTTAACGTTAGTCCTATCTATGACGCCTATCGCAATTTCGAACTACTTTGGTAGGCTAACTTTGCTTTCCCACTTCACTTTGAGTTTTGGAACGCGAAGTAGGCTCGCATGTCAAGAGTCAAGACTTCCTTATAATATGTCTGTCTGATAAACTGATGCTATAGACTCTATCCTAAACTGCTTATCTAAGGCTACCTTAATCTTTAAGCATCCTATGAACTCCTTCCTAATGAAATGCCTTTGCTGTGCAGAGTTAGCCTGCGTGCAGACTTGAACTGTTTCTCTGGAAATCAGACTGATTTCCAGAGAAACTGTTGAAGTCTGCACGCAGGCTATGCAGAGTATGCTCAAGTAGGCCTACCTAAATTTGATGTGTTTTGGTCTTTACAACAAATGATGATGCGTGGTGCATTTCCTCAGTGATGAACACCGTAGGCAATAAGGTTTATCACAGGTAGTGAAGACTGAGGTTAGGCTCGGTTAAAACGTTAGAAGTTCATTGACTCCCATTTATTGCAGGCTAATGCTTTGCAGAAATTTCACCTGAATGCTGCAAAGATTTGTTCCTTATTTAATATTTCTATAAATCTATTTCAATGACAATTTTCGTGATAGTTTTTCTTCTGAAAACATAGGAACATTTGGTTGTTGATTGTGCAATTATTTTTTCAATGACTTCATGTTTGCGGCTAGTTGTCTACCCTCTTAAGTCACATCTTTAATAATGAAGTTACGTGTAGGCATATTGTTGTTTTTAGGTTAGACATGCTTCGCCGTATCGGAGGGTATTCTGATTTTGGAATTTCCAACCAAAGCACCATTGACGGATTACAAGATGAATATGACGTAGCAGAGAGATTAATGGGTCGAGGGATTTTGACTTTTGATGAAGCATTGCAGCAAGGTAGGTTATTAATTAGCCTTGTCTGAACTCTTGTCTAGTTTGCTACTATGAAATTCATTGGTTGCTAATGCACGTCGTCGCATTGGCATTGCGTCTGTACTGTCAGAACTCGCTTCGTATCGTGCATAGATCTTGCTAGACAAATCCGTAATTGTAATTGTACTCAAGGGGGAACTAATTTTTAGCAATTAAATAGCTCGAAACTTACTAGTTTTAAAATGTTCACCCATTGGCATATCAATGATGTTGCTTTTGCTCACAAACAGTAAATTAGGAAAAACTAATTCAGTAGCACTCTTCAGTTGATTGCACACTGGATTAGATCTCAACATACTGTGAATTTGAATATTTGAACTGACATTGAGAAGGGCCTATCCAGACTGAGGGCCTAAAGCATGTGCTTTGAGTGCCTGCTGGGGCCCTGTCGAGACATCAAGTTACTTTAAATAGTGATTAGTCCAGTAATAAAGGGACAAGAAAATTTCCTTATCAGGATTTTGATATCGTTCCAGCAACACAAATGAGTACAAAGTACTAAATTACATTGCAACGAAATGACACCCTAGTCAACCGTGGAATGTAAAATATGTACTACTGAGTACTAATGTCACTTAAGTAGTGATAAATATAATAGCTTAAAATCAGAATCCATGTCACTCAGTCAAATTATGCTGCTGGCTCATTAGGAGATGTCAAAGATAGATACCTTTTGTCACCCTTACTATCATTACGGTCATATTTTCATTGCGTTTTATATGCAAAAAAGTCCCATTGTCTTTCCAAAATGTATTTTATTTTTTGTGAAAGTGTATGTAATGGTGCTTAGAACTTTGAATTTGGTCCATTTTGGACTAAGCAGAAAGACGTGCGGCAGGGAATGGCTAGCTCATTTGGAGACTATGACCATGGATGTCGCCAATGACCGCTCCTGGCGGAACGGCCTCATATGACAGATGGTCCAATTAGCCAGCATGATTGATGTTGATTTTGCTGCTTTTACTAAATTGGCCAAGTGAACGGTTGTGAGATTATATTTACGGCATTCTAATTAATCAGAGTGGACTGTATGCCTATTAGCCTACTTTGTTCGCCGTGTCTGACCATGATCAAGAGCAAGAGGGATTGCTTTTTTAGCTATTGTTACAGTGAAACCTGTCTATAACGGTCACCTCAAGGACCTGAGAAAAATGACCTTTATAGACAGGGGCCTTTCTATTCAGGTTGCTTTCTATAGAAAATATCATTTTGGGATTTTGAGATGGCCTTTATGCTCTATAGAAGTGGCTGCTAGTACAGGTTGGACTGTATTAACGTTACTCTGCAAGTCTGCAACTATTGCACAATTTTGTAGGCGATGCTTTGGGGGAAAGCCAGACATCTACTGCATCTTACGAAGCAATGAGCTTTGTTTCTGTCCCTGCCGAGGAACTGAAGGTCAAGTTTGAAGTCATTGGCAACCGGGTGGCATTGGATGGCAATAAGAAATATGTGGTATGTATGTATGTATGTAGGATTGTAGGTACTGGTGCAGCCTTGGCATTTTAATTGATGAAAAGTTAGATTGGAATTCCCACATCAATCACGTCTGTGCTAAAATTAAAAGAACTATTTACTCTTTGATCAAGCTCCGACGTTTTCTTTCATTTAATCATAAATTACAAATATATAATACCCTCATTAAGCCTGACCTGGAACGCAGTCACGCGGTCAGGCAATTTCTAGCCAGCCTGACCTGGAACGTCAGCGATGCGATTTGCTGGCGGAGGTCGTGATTGCATTGTTTTGACATTCCAGTGCATATAAAGTTAGACCTAAGGTCAGGTTCGTTGCGAACAGCCTGACTGCACTTCACACAACAGGCACAGCTTTGTTCCCTTCACTAATGGCAGCGTGTTGCTATGACAACCCATCTCACCTTGCAAGCAACGGCACTGCCAGTTTCCTACAAGCGACTGGAATCACAGCACTTCCTGCAGTCTCCTGGTGCAGCTTCGCTGCTGAAGGAGCTGTGTTAACTTGCATGTCAGCTCTTTTCCCATTTAAGTCACATTTATTACTAGATAGAAAACATGAGGATTTCTCTTTTTATAGCACTTAAAATACAAAGAAAAATCGGGCTCCGCCCTTGACCCTCTGGGGGGCTTATAGCACCCCCCGAACCCCCAGCTGGTCTGATTCGGCTATGCCAAAACCTGACCGGTCTCTATGACCTGGCTTCGCCCTTTGGTGCAGCCGATATTGAAACCATTTGCTTTTAGCCAAACGTTGGCATGTCAGAATAAAAATACCAGCAAGTTTCAGAAATAAAGAACGGTCCCTGTCTTGATATGGGAGCAGGTGTGACGTCAGTCTTATTTCAAGCACTGACCACGCCACCACGGCTACACCCAACCAACACTTACCTCACAGCAGAATTGAGCTAGATATGGAAATCGAAACTTTTAGATTTTCCAGAACTCTGGAAGCGTTGCCCAACTAATACAATCATATTACCAAATGATCGAGATTAAACTAATTATAAACGAATGAATCAATGTACAAAACCTCAGTATCGCTCATCCAACTTCAACGCTCAAGAAAACGACTCGGCGGAGACTTACACGAAACGACAGCAAAGTAGCGTTGATTCACGTCTGACAATCACGAAATAATAAAGCACGAACTATACTAACCAATCAAATACAAAATGACCAATACATACATGCCTCACTTTCTTTCAATGCCTCGCTCTGAACCTTACAAGCGATTGTTGGGAGCAATGAGTGC
>OFHS01000471.1:18379-42072 GCA_900245855.1 Calvadosia cruxmelitensis
TAGCCCCTAGTCTGAAATTTTCTGGCGCCACCCCAGCTAATGCTATCTTTGTATTTCCCCGAATCGGGATATTGGCACGATGAGGATGACGATGTTGAATAAATCCAACCGCTTTTTAACAACAAATTTGTGAGTACCTACATTTCTCCCCCATTCTTCCTCTTAGTAAGATTTCGCTGAATAATAAATACAATTGCTTAATACAAAAACAAATAGAACATGATCTCGATGTGGCCTTCCTTATCGGATTTGATTGTAGGTTTACTCGTTAATTTCATCAAAAACGCAAAAAGGTCCTTCTGGGGTGTATTCGCCAAAATAAGACTGGTAATTGCCCTATATCCATTCTGTGATGACAATTTCAACGTATTCTTAAACCGTAAACAGTGCCTTAAGCACTTTTGCAAATTGGGAAAAAGACCCATCGTAGGAAAATAGCCAAGATTTAATATGTAGCACTACCCAATAGAAGGAAGGATTCAACCCCCTGAGTCTCCCTCCGCCTCAAATGTCTTGAGAAAAGCATAAGGTGCAGCCAAATACTAGCTTACATCACAAACAGAATGATTTATTGGCAATTAATGTCATTGTGTGGTGATCAAATACAACTGACACTCAGTCCGTGTCTGAGCTTCTCGGCTGTACAACTCGCTCTTCATTTCTCACCGTGACATTTTAAACTCCACAAGCAGATCCAGTTTTAAGAAATCCATTCAAGACATCGATCTCTGCTCAATTTTAGCCTCTTTTTAATTCGCCCTCTTTTAAAGTTTTATTCTCATTTATCCGCCATTGCTATAGTCTCATTTATTGTATTTTATTAGTTGGCTCCAGTTACTCGCCATTTTATAAAATGTACCCCTTGGGGTCACTGTGATAGGCTATCCGTGTACGAAAGGACAGTGAAATACGAGTTTAAATAAATAATTATATTGAATGATGATGACACTTTGTGTGATATTTGATCATTGCCTGTATGTTAAGCATGCAACTAGGGACATTTGCTCGCCTTATTTGTTTAAAAACAACTTTTCTTTGCAACTCAAATGATACCGCAGAGTCAAGTAAGAACAACAACGACCCTCAAAGCGACTAATTCAGCATTGCATCGAGATCATATTGAGGTTCTCAAAAGCTTACAATGCTTCCAACCATCTAAATAAGCATGGCGTCATTATTTCGCATTATATTTACAACAGAAAGACAGAAAGTCTCACAGTTCAACGTAACATTCCATCGAGGCTCTTTTCATGCGCTTGGATTTTGAATCACGATCAGCATGTATTCTTTTTCTAAAAATAGTCACATGATATGAAAATTAGCTGAACATTACATTTACAAATTGACAGCAGATAGATACTTGAGCTGTGCTAAACGACCACCTGTCCTGAGTGACCACCTGTGATGCGTGACAATGTGTGCTAAGCGACCACCCGTGCTACGTGATCACTTGTGCTATGTGACCACTTACAACTTTTACTATGTGGCCGCCTATGCTACGCCACCACCTAAGCTATGTGACCACCTGTGCTACGTCATAACCTGTGCTATGTGACCACTTGTGCTAAGCGACTACTTACCACTTGTACTATGTGACCGCCTATGCTACGCCGTCACCTGTGTTATGTGACCACTTGTGCTTCGTCATCACCTGTGCTTAGCGACCACTTATCACTTGTACTATGTGACCACAACCTACAGCTTAGACCCTGATTATCTTCCTGTCTTACTTCCAACTACGTTACTCATTTCCCAATGCCCAGATTGCATTGGATGCTGAAGGTGCTCCAAAGATTGGCAAATGGTATGAGGATGGATAAGCACCAGGGCCGGATTAGCCATTAGGCACAGTAGGCCAATGCCTACAGCCCTTTCAGAGTGATAGGCCCTCCACACTTTTGACGGTGCCTGTAATATCTTTTGCATTCCTAATTTTATGGGAAAGGGAATTTAGCTTACTGTGATTCAAATAGCATAATTATACATTGACTCAGGAGCCAGGAAACGCAGTATTTGGCAAGCATAAATCTAAAAATTTCCAGGAGAGGCCCCCCGGAGCCCCATTTTTGGAGCACCTTCGACGGCAATAGGCCCTTCGAGCAATTTGGCCTACAGCCCACTTTCTTCTAATCAAGCCCTGATAAGCACCACAAAAGCAAACGTTGTCAGTCAGGGTTTTGGCAAATCAATCATCACACTAGAAAGTGACATCCTCAAACAAGTAGATACTGGTTTCTAAATCACATATCCACAGCCATATAGTAGGCCTACTGTAGTTGCTAACTTGTGACTTATACTGTGGCATGCCAAATCAGGATGGATGGAAGGATGCCAGTTATCTATGTCTGTAAGTGTCAATTTGACACAGCATGTCATGTCACAGTTATTCCTATGACAACAGGCTGCATGGTGGCATCAATGAAGTTCACCTTCAGACACTTATACCTACAATAAGTAAGAATCATCCTATTGAAGAGACAATCTGCTGACAACAGCTTACCTGGAGCAACCATGATCTCATGCTTTCTTGATCGAATCCTCAAAAATGTCAAATCATTCTATAAGAAACCACAGAATTTTAAATTGAAAGTTATTTCTATTAAATTAAATTATATAAGAAACAAGAACTAGCAGTCAGTAGTTTAGTACATCTGATTTCAACGTGCCAGTAAATATTCCTTGCAGAAACAGACATCGGTCCAATCCTCAAATATTTCAGCTGCCGCAAAGTCAGACGTCAGCTTAGTAGGAAGAAATCTGCCAATCCAAGTGGGGAGGCTAAATTCCGGCCCTTTTTGTTGCACAAGTCAGATTTTAGAAGGTTTTTCGCAGTCGGGTCTTACCTGCGGATCAATATCACGAACTGTTCCCCTTGCCTTTGATGCCAGTTGGTGAATTAGTCCAGCATACTGAACCGTTGTGGAATTGTCCAAAGTGGTGCGAATTGGAATTCCTGAGGACAACAATGCTTCATATTAAGTGGCACATGCACATAAAGAAGAATGTCAACTATCAAATAGTCTTCAAAATGCCACGCAGTTTGTGTCGAATACTGGACACAATAAGTGATCTGTTTAACATTTGGATTGCACATTACCAGACACGTCCAAAATTCATAGTCAAGCTGCGATACAACGGCACACCTGTGTCTACCACTAAATCGACAGCAATATTGGCTGGATATTTCTAGAGGGGTTATTTAGCAAGTTCCAATAACGTTGCAATTTGTATCTTTCATGCTTATGCCTTTTACAAGGTGCTAGTCTTGCCACATGATTTAGCTAATTTACATTGTGAGTAGTATTGTATCAAATTGTATTAGTGTGAGTTTCGACCATGTTCAGTTTGTTTGATTATTTAGATTTACCTGTCAAAAAAGTCAATAAATTCATATAATTATGTAATAGTATAACAGTATTATGTGCATAGAACCAATGGAGTTGACGCTTCTCCATCTATGGTTTAGGCTATAGGAAATCCTGGTTTCGTTGTAAATGGTTTCTCCATGAGTTGTCTTTGGAAGGAATTAATAGATTTCTATTGACATCGTCTTTCAAAATAAACAGTCAGGACAGAGTCCTAGAGATTTGAAATAAAAAAGATTTCCTTGATCAAAGATCAACGATAGTAGCTTCATACCTTCTTGGTTGACAACAATAATTCCAATGACTCCTTTGTGAGTTTGTATTCTCTTCAAAATTTCTTCCACCTCTGCCTGCAAAAACACAAGCAAGTTAAAGCTTCTTGCTCAACAATGCTTAATACTTCACTCACTTGAGCAGCATCAGTGATTGTAAGAATCATTCTAGTTGAATTTTATGACTATAGCATTTGCTACGGTATAATACTTCCTGCTTTTTCGGGTTTCCTAAATTAACATGTCGGCTGTCGTGGTTGGCGTCTTGGCGACGAATTTTTTCTAAGGTTTGATGTCGAAATTTGTACAGTAGGATGGATAACTTGCATTATAAACACGTTTGAATAAACAAAATACGACACAAGAAATGAACGCACCATTGTAACTGATTCAAGGTCTGTATTTCAAGTCTATTTCTTGAAAACTTCCAACGATTTGATTTCCATGCAAAGTGTCCTTGTTGATGGTTGTCGCCCTCTTGAAGAAACAGCAGTTTCCAAGCGAGAGCTACTTTGCATATTGTAGAAACGAGATAAACTGAAAACGCGGCTGTCGTAAGCCATACAGCCAAAGTAAATGAACCACACATGATAGTTCTAATTAACTGTTGGCTCACTTTTGCACTTCAGAAAGCTCTATTACTACGTGTCATGGACTCATGTACGCTCGCTCTCCTGTACAATTTTAGTATCAATGACCATGAATGGTATGGCACCAACCTACATCAGTGATATGTGTGTGATGCCAACGAGGGACGATAAAAGACCAAACTTACGCTCGTACAATAAGTGTGACCTAGTAGTTCCGAGATTTAGATATCAATATGCAACACGCGCCTTCCAAACATCAACCCCTTTGACGTGGAACAGCTTGCCTGACTCCATTCGTAAATTACCATCTTTGCGTATTTTCCGTCATCAACTCAAACAGCATCTTTTTAACCAGGCATACCATTGTTAGTCATTTTGATCATTCGGCATCGTTTATTTTTTAACAACATCTCTGTATTTAACTATACCTTATTTTAACTGTACTTATTTTAGAAATTGTTGGCACGGTAGTTTTTAGCTAAGCACGTTTCTTAGCAACCTGATTTAATACCATGTAAATATGATGTATTCTAGATCTCTTGTAAAGCGTCGTTGAGGAGCTTGTTCAACATTCACGGTCGCCTGTAAGTGTATATACATCTTTTCTTTTTGTATAAATGTTTATACCTTGAATTTTTGTTCCATTTAAAAAGTTGCATTGTAGCTTATGGATATCAGAAAATAAAGTCACACATTCACCAATGAACACTTAGGACTGTATCAACAGAAATTTTGCCCTTTATCGCGCTCTCTGCTGCGGGTTCCGGGACCCACAGGCAAAAAGTTTCCGTAACATAATCTAGGATGATAAATGAAAGAGCCGAGATCTTACATTTTCGTAGACTTCACACCCCGGGTACCTCTAGAACTCGTGGCCATTAACCGTTGACTTACCCTTTATATACGAGTTTTAATACTGCTGGGTAATAGAGCCGGGAAAATGTTCATAGTAAAATGTCACATAATTCAAGTATTTCCGTAATTTGACGCATATCAATAATAATAATAACACATACTGAAAATGAGACACGGAACTTATGCTTGATTACAATAGATGATTGGTTTGGCGCATATCGAAGAGAAAAGTGTATGAATGACCACGCCGGTACTTCTTTATGCGTCTCTTAGAGTTCTTCCGGCCCGAAAGTGTTGCTAAGTGAACAATGATGAATTTAGAAATACTATTGCACCACAATCTTGTACACCAAGGTTATAATTCTCAGCCAAGGCGCCAATTGTCATCATGAAGTCATACTTGTAGTAATGAAACGATTTCAAAATAAAAAAATCTCCTAGTAGAAAGAAAACCAACCATTTATGCGGAGTGTATTACAGCGCATGTCACTTGCAAAGAAAGGGGATCAATAGTTTATCCTACATTTCTGACGCGTGACGGCATGCGCGTGACTATAGACTATTGTACACTACATTCACCTACAAATTGATGTCGTTTTTCTTACTTTATCTACGCAATACGTTTTAAGGCAGAAAAAATGAAGTTCAGCAAGTAGCATCATTACGTTTCGTAGCTGTCTCGTCTTTGCTTATTGACTGCATGCCTGCCTCGCAAGACTCGCAAAGACGCAACACGCGCGTAACGACGGGTTCTGGCCCTCTGATCCACCTCCTTACCCTTAGGGCCTGATTACATTACCCTTGCCATCCCCATCCCCAGGAGACCGTCTATTGTCTCGCCACATAGCCGAGCAACGGCGCTTTTAAAACGGGCCCGCGGCCTTCCTGGGGCTCGTCTCGTCCCAACTGGCAATCCCCCCAGCAGGCCCCGCTCAACCTCTCCGCTCCTGGTTAGATATGCAAGCCATGACAACTGTCGCCGGATCACGTCGCTCGCACGGAAAAACCATCGACCATCGATAGGCGCGCAGTCGATACCTAATTCGATATCTAATCCGATACCTAATTCGATACCAGTGCCCAAAACTGTTCTTTATTGCCGATACCTCGCAACGATACCTAATATTTTAAATCGTTGGTTTGTAAAAGAGTAGGTGGCTGTAAAATGCCAATTTACGTCATCTAAGGCTTGGCATCTCTGATCTCTCAGACATTTGTAGAAATGTTAAGTAGACATGAAAACCGAAGAGATCTCTGTCATCTTACAGCTTTTTATAGGAACTAATCTAGTCTTAAATCTTGATTGTTGCATTATTTATCTGCTCCATGAAAATACTTCCATTAGCTTATCGAATTTACAGAATAAATGATGATGATGATGATGTTGTGGAAGTAATGGTTTGCCCTTGGGTTTGCCTAGAAATTGCAATAGATTAAAGTGAGTTGATGGACATACGTCATTAATCACGTGATATGATAAGGACTGGAAGAGGCCACGTGCAAGTGAGGTGAGTCGCGGTTTGTTGATCATTTCGGAATTCAAAGCCATCAATCGCTGATCAAATAAGAATGAGACGAAGAAGCTTGAATATACAGAGAATTTACTTTCTCTTCACTAGATGTTGATTCACCTGCGATAAAGGAAGTCTCCATGGATAAATGTGGCGGGACCTGATCCTTTTACTGCTGTTAGAAGTGGGTGTGTGGCCGCCTCAGTAAAGCTGTGAGATAAAATCTCCGGTAGGGGCCGTTTGGCCATCCAGCAGTCGTAAGATATTTTGCTTCTTGAGAATAACGAAAGCATCATGAGAAGGTCCAACAGTGCAGGATTAATGGCAAGAGATGTCGTCAAAGTTGAAGGTATGGTACAATGTTTTTCACGATCATGCGATATCTTTTGCTGCGGAGATCGTTATCTTTGTTTAGAGAATGGATTATCCTGTAATCCCTTCGGAGCAGTGCTCAAAACTGGTTTTTATTGAACTGATTGTAAGCGACGCTTGCCTGAGGAAGAAGACAGTCACGACTGGTCACAATACTTCCGTTTTTATCGTGCAGTCTAGACATCATTACACCATTAGCGCGATCATTGACATTATAATCACACGAGACAATCTTATTAATCCGTTTGTATCTCTTCCTGAACATTCTTGCTTTGCCATGACGGCTCTGCCCGGTAGGTTTTGTCAAAGGTCACGCGACGGTAATTTTGTATGTACAGTACGCCTTTGCTCCGTTTAAATTTGAATTTGTATGCATCTAGCTACAAGCCTACAGCCTACGCCGTCTCTTCTTTATTTCTCTCTTCATATCTTATGTTAAGTTACTTACATGCATACCTTTGTTTCATAGTTTGCCCAGGTAGTTACTATGCAGCAGCGACTTCATGAGATGATTAAATCCGTCTCAATCAACATGTTACAGTGTCTTCTTTGAGGTGTTAATTAGTGTGTGAACTTCATGCCAATGATGTAGATTTACCTAGGCTGTTATCAATATGTATGTTGTCCAATTTTAATTCCTGTTTCCGATCAGTTATAATTTGTTTCTTTTTCAAATTTAAAATAATAAATTTTAATTGTAAAGAGCACACATACAACACTTGAATTTCCGTGAAATAAAATAAGAGAAGTGTAGAAGATGTAAATGGAGGCTTTCGCATTCCATAACACAGAATTGTTCTAGATGTATTGCTGGTCCCACGACAGGGAGAGATGGCATAGTTCCAAGGAGTATATGTGGTCGTTGGTGCCAGAGCTCTATGTCGTGAGACACAGCGTAGAAATTAGAATACTGGACTGACCGAGTAGTCGACACGATAAGGTACAGGCAGGAAAAAGCATGATTACAGGATGGCATGGCAACATATTCTTACAATCACGTGACTATACAATGACGACATCAACACTGACCATGCGTCAGCATCAGCTACTAAAAAAGCAATTCATCAATATGAGGTTAAACTGAAGGGTGAAGACTGCATGACCTGATGTGGTGGTATTACGGACAAGAAATAATTAGGAGAAAACAAGTTGGAAACGAACAACTATCTAAATGTAAAATACATAAAGTAAATGTTAATTAATTCAATTTGTATTTTATCAATATTTACCTTTAAAGTTGTCATAGTTCACGGCAACTTTATCCTGCAAGGGATGAGTTCATCCCACTGTAAAGTTTTTGACCCAGGTTTCAGGTTTTTGTTTTCTTCCTACCTTCCAACAGCACCCATTATAGCAGTCATTGAACTTCAATACAGTGGTTGTCATATTATATACATGCGTTGCCATGCAACCATGAAATAGGATCGATACTTTTGCAATAGAAACATTGAACACTTGCCTTTGTTATGCAGTATCGTATCGTATCGACCATTATCTGCGATACGGCATAGCCGATCCATATGTCGGCGCACATATGACATCACGACGGATGCCTCTCTACTGTTTTTGGTCTTGAGCCGCTTCCACTGCTAAATTGAACGAATCACCTCTTCGGTACCAACCATGAGAAAGACCAGAGACGTCTTCGATGACCTGATCGCGCCAGCCCAATTTTGGAGCTTGACAGTCCCGCAGCCAGCCATCAGGGACATCCGACAGCATAATGCGCTTATGCAGTGATTCAGTCGAATTATGTTCGCGTGAATAATGAGTAGGGGACTTATTTTGCAAGATGCTATTCAGCAGGTGTTACAGAAAGATAATTGCATTTCTTTATTGCAGCATTAATGAGAATGTTTTCTTCGTTGCAAGGTCAGGATATCTTGTTTGACGAGTTGTTTTCTGTAGATGTAGATGTAATATGGAAAATTGGTTCATTTTTTTCCTCGCAGATTACAAGATTGATTATGATGCACAGACAAAAGAGTTCGATGACGAATGCAATAATTTCATGAAAAAATTTGTTGATGATATATTTTCCGAAGAGTAAGTAATTTTCAATTTTGACCCTGATGTTTTCCTATGTGTTGTAAATTGTATTTTTGCTGGTTGCTATGCTTTGTCTGTATCTGTCATTGAAAAGTGTGTCTGCATGATCAGATAATCTGATAGATTTTAATCCAATATATCTACAATATTTCCTGCATATCCAATGAATCAGATGCAGCCGTATTTTATTTGAAGCTAGTTTAATTACGATCTCGACAAATTTACAACCTTTTAGGAAAATATCTTTATTTATTTTGTAGACAAAGGTATAAAGCCATAATCACAAATTTATATTGCTCCCGTTGAAGCAATTTATTTAAATGCATTTTATTAATTACGTGGTCATAAGTTATACCTTTGTTGTTAAATACAGATATAGTTGCCTAAGTATTCGCTTTGGTCTTCATTTGCACTGATCTCACTTGTTTTCAGTGCCAGCATCTCACAGGAAGAAAAATCAAGTTTTGGTCTTCTCTGCCAAGTACGTTTTAAAGTAAATTATTCAATTCAATACAACGAATGATGGCTAACAAATAATTTTCATATCCAATTTATTGTTCACAAGCTTATTGACATTGCTCAATGACATTGATGCTTGGTTTTCTTACTTCTCTTGTGTAGCACTTGGAAGCAAGGATATGGTTTTCAAAACACATATCTAAGATGGTGAGGTCATGAAATGCACATCGGTACACTAGACTGAAAGTGCTTTTTCAATTGATAGATCAAATACAAATGATACAATCAAACCTGTGTTAGCAATCAGCCGGCCACCTCTATAGAGCAGCCACCTGTGTATAAAGGCCACTCTTCATAACCCTAAAATTACTCAATTCTATAGAAATCAATCTGGACAGAAGGGTCACCTGTCTATAAAGGTCATTTTTCTCAGGTCCCAGAGGTGACCATTATAGAAAGATTTCACTGTATGCTTCACTAATGTTGATACCAGGGCCATTTCATCATCAGAAGTTTTTTTAAAAAAGGAGATGCTACATTCAAAGTCATTTATTTTGCCAGCTTACTGGAATCGCCAATTATCAAAACTACAAGCCCTGTTTATTCATGATCATTACATTTGTGGTTGATCGATCGCTTGGCTGTTCTTTCTATTCACAGCGTGTCCACTACAAAGAAGTCCCAGAGCCGTCCTTCTTCAGACTAGTGCAATACTTTGCAATTGTTTTATTTGAGTAAGTGACCTTACGCAAAGGTAACATCGGTCGGTGGTTTGGTCACCGGCGTTGCCTCGATCACTGTGGCTAATGATACTGATAGTGATTGCTTGGAAGAAGAAATGGTTAATGTATTTGTTGATAACCTATGTCAGTCATGCTATTGACTTTATGTTTTTAATTCAGCACCCATTCTAGAATTCTATCATTCTGCAATCTGCATATTAATGAGATTAATAGAAGTGGACCGATGGTAATTTTTCAGCAAACAATGTACAGTGAAACCTGTCTATAATGGTCACCTTTAGGACCTGAGGAAAATGACCTTTATAGACAGTTGGCCTTTCTGTCTAGGTTGATTTCTACAGAAAGAGTCATTTTAAGGTTATGAAAAGTGGCCTTTATACACAGGTAGTTGTTTATAGAGGTGACCACTAACACAGGTTTGACTGTATCGTGTATCGACGAATCAATTCTTAGTCAATGCATCGGCAATTCGGCACCCATTGGTATCATAACTTCACCATTGTTTTCTTATCTAATTGTACAGCTGAATAATGATTACAATGTAGTACGTATCTAATTATCTATGCTTCATTTCTTGTTCAAGAAAATAAGATCATAAACTTTAGCTTTCTTTTGCGAGCAAGACATCATGCGGCAAGCATATTGAGATTAACTACAATCTAAGACTACGCTTAAAACGAACTATTTTGATGTACGGGTTTATTTATCTTGCCGAAATTTAGTTGCATTAGAACATGTTTGTTTGCCTCACTTCACATCTGTCTTGCAATTGATGTCTGATTGTTACATTATCTTTAGATGTTATTCCGCTGATGAATTCAAAACCGCAACAACGCTACTCAATATGTCATTCACGTTCTACCACATGTCAACATTCACAACAGGTGCACTTCAGTTCTCAGATTGTCAATTAATTGACCAAGTGCAGTCTCAATGCTTTTTGGAATTCATGCTACAATGAAACCTGTCTATAATGATCACATCTGGGACCTGAGAAAAATGACCTTTATAGACAGGTCTTTCTGTCCAGGCTGAATTCCATCCTTTATACACAGGTGGCTGCTTTACAGATGTGACCGCTAAGATAGATTTGACTGTAGTTGACCTCTGCCACACTTGATGACCTCAGAAAATGGCTTTTGTTTGAAGCGCTTTCATGCGTACTCTTTTCTATGATTTCAAAGATTAGTCTTGATTGCCAAAGTTGTTGATTTTAGTTCAAGAATATGTGACTGAAGTCACTGAAATCCCCAAAAACTGCACTTGGCCAGTTGAGAATTCTTGCTCAGCCCAGAGCTCTGTAAATAAGAGTCATAGTGTAACCTCGTTAATAATATCACCTCAGTTANAACATCAAGACCCATTTTATAGCACTTCAGTTTGAGAACCAAGCTCTGTCTCAATCATCTATTTTAGTTCCCTTTAATATCACAACTCGCTTATTATCACAATTCGTGACTAGAAAGCCATAATGGTATTAGCAATAGGGCTGCAACCGGGGGCCCTGTTTCCCCGCTTCCCCGTTCGCCATTCCCCGGTCCTCCCCGCTTCTCTGGTCTTTGAAAATNCCATTCCCCGGTCCTCCCCGCTTCCCTGGTCTTTGAAAATTCCCTGTTCCCCGCCGGGGGGAAACCCCGTTACTTGGCCCCCTGTTGCAACTCTAATTAGCAAGGTTCCACTGACCACTGTGTTTGAGGTTTCCTGTGTGCTAAATTTAATTTACATTGATTTGAAATTTCCAAAGAAGTGCGTACCGTACTTCAATGGAAGTGTAGTGCTAGATGTGGCTGTTGTAAATTGCTTGCACACAATTGGAATTATCCGCTGACCAGGTTTGCACCTGGACAACTTTTAACTTACGACTTCCTGATGTGACTCATTGCCTTGGTTTATGTAATCTTGTTTCATGTTTATTCATCTCCAGTCAAAAGTCATAAGCCAGTCAAAGAATACCTCAGCTCATATTTGAAAGACCAACCTATCTGGTGAGATTCAAAAATTATTGTATTGGCATTGCAGTATTATCTAACATAGAATTCAGACATATATTTGATTACGTGAGTTTCTTAAACTGCTGGAAGATTTTCCTGCTGCTACATTTTGTTGAGCATCTTATGCGCATTGTTTGACTCTGTTGTCCTAATTGTTGGTTTTCTTTCAAATGACAGGCATTCCCTGAGGTTCTGGAATTCAGCGTTTTTAATAGCTGTTGATTCAGAAAGGCAAATGAGATCTGATAGGAAGTAAGTTTGAGCCGTTTGCATTTTCTAGGATAGCTTGACGATCAGAAGTCGGTTTATTGTAGCATGATATTATTCATCGTTTTGATATATGAAACCAACCAGGCTATCGATTGAATTACTGGGTTTATTTACTAGCTGTTTATTCTGCATTTTGTTGGTAGATGTGTTGCAGAGGAGATGAGACTCGGTCAATAGCATTCCTGTGCTGATGTAGTCAAAATGTAGGATGAGAAATAAAATGTGTATGTTTGTATGTTTGCAACTTGTAAAGTTTATACGCGCCACCACCCTTAGGTCATGGTGCCGGCAAGCGTTAAAAAAGAAGAGAAGTGAGGTCAATTAGCAAGGACAGTAGCAGATTAGTTCTCAAACTCAGTGAAGAGTCTGGTAACTAAACATAAAACAGGGAGTCTAGGTGGTGAATTAGTAAAGCAAGGTAACAAAAGCAACAAGTCTGGCTGTTTATTTCTTGTAGGCGTTGGAGCACTCTGAGTGATGACGAGAAAGATGATCTCTCTAGATGTGATGAAAATTCTGCTTTTGGTCATTTAGGGTGAGTAAACTGAGCATGGTAATAAAATACTTCTAAAGCAACAAAATAATACAGTCAAACCTGTATTAACGGCCACCTCTATAGAGCAGCCACCTGTATATAAAGGTCATTCTTCATAATACCAAAATGACACTTTCTATAGAAATCAACCTGGACAGAAAGACCTGTCTATAAAGGTCATTTTTCTCAGGTCCCAAAGGTGACCGTTATCGACAGGTTTCACTGTATACAATAGTAATTTGTAATTCGCTTTTTTGAATAAGTAGTGTGTTACTCAGAAAAGGGATTAATTACCAATCCACTACTTTTTAAGAAAAATTAATCAATTACCAGTCAAAAGTACTGAGTAGCCTACAAGTAAGGCGTTACTTTTGTAACGAATATTTACAGCCCGAAAGAGTCTACCTAATTATGTCAGCTTCATTCTGGAGAGTGGGATACTTAGTTTTATATTTTTTCTGTTTAAACATTTTTTTTAATTAATTCATACGTTATGCAGATTATTGTATATTTCTTGCTTCTTTACATTACTGGTACAGTAAAACCTGTCTATAACGGTCACCTTTGGAACCTGAAGAATATGACCTTTATAGACGGGTGGCTTTTCTATCCAGGTTGATTTCTTTAGAAAGTGTCATTTTGGGGTTATGAAGAGTGGCCTTTATACACAGGTAGCTGCTCTATGGAGGTGGCCGCTAAGTACAGGTTTGACTGTATATAGTTGAAGTTAAATTAAATTGAAGCCGAAATGTTATATCACTGAAATTATCCGTTTTGACCTACCTTCTTGTCATACGTTTATAGTCATATGGAACTAGCTAGTAAGCTCACCGAGTCCTAGTCAAGTTCAGAAGAATCTATTCCAGAGATCTCAACATCATGAGTATACATGGACGAGGTTAATAATTAACACGAAGGGCGGAGCATTGCATAATAGCTCATGACACTTCTTGTTGAAACAGCTATATAGTTGGTAATATGCTGATAAATGGTTATTGCTTATAATGGTTATAATGTTAAATGCTTTTTTGTTTAATGTTCTGTTTATCAGTCGATCAAATAAAAATCAGATCCTGAAACAGGTTGTTGGAACTTGAGACAAATTTCAAATTTTATTTCTTTAAAATGGATTGAACTTCAAGGACGAGAGTTTAATTACAGTATATTGCTATACTTTATACCTATTTTTCTCATAGATCTGGTAAATGACTATAATATTATGACTGTTTTGTCGATTTTAAAGCTCTTGTTGTATCGTGGTTGACCTTTGAGGATGCATTGTCTTGAGTTGTATACCTCTGCGTCATGATCTACTGTCATGTTTTAATTTCAGTTCTTTCATGCATATGATGAAGGCGTTAGACATTGACAAAGAATCACGCGATGAATTTCTTCATAAGATGAGCGTCATTGAAAATCTTAGTGATGGTAAGGCATCGTGATGACAGCAGGCTGCCTGGGAGTAATAAAAGGGATTCAAGGCTGAAACTATACATTGTCAGTTGAATCCGATTTTCAGTTGGATCCGATTGTCAGTTGATCCGATTGTCAGTTGAATCCGATTTTCAGTTGGATCTGATAACATCTGAATGTCAGTTGAATCCGATTTTCAGTTGGATCTGATAACATCTGACTGTCAGTTGAATCCGATTTTCAGTTGGATCTGATAACATCTGATTGTCAGTTGAATCCGATTGTCACTTGATCTGATTGTCAGTTGAATCCTATTGTCAGTTGGATCCGATTGGCAGTTAGACCAATATTGACATTACGAGTTACCTTGAATATCCTGTCAACACAATTAATTAGTTAGTATTGAAATAGACTTTACAGTTAAGTAGAATTAATTAAGATCGATTTCTTGCCTGATAAGATATGATTATGAAGTGAGCTGAGACGTCAATCGAATTAGCAAGGCCAAATGAAATTCAACTTTTAAGGATAATATGCAATATGGAAACCTTATATTGCTTGTTCACCGTTCTAAAAAAGAAGATTTATGATTTATACAGTGAGACCTGTCTATAACGGTCACTTTTGGGACCTGAGGAAAATGACCTTTATTGACAGGCGGCCTTTCTGTCCGGGTTGATTTCTATAGAAACACCATTTGGGGGTTACGAAGAATGGCCTTTATACACAGGTGGCTGCTTGATAGAGGTGGCCGCTCGCTTATTCCGCCCACATGAATCCAATTTTTCTTGAATGTCATCCCCACAGCTTCCCAAGAATACACAACTCTTCATCCCACAAAGTTTGTCCATGGTCGATTTTCGTGGCGCTCTCCATCGTTGTGATGCAAACCATGCATACTACTACCGAATTCTGAGCCGAAAGCATTCCAATTTTCGCTCTCTTTCCGTAGCATCGGTCAAAAAACGCATGCCTGCACATGCGCGGACTTAAACTAACACAGGTCGAGCGCACTTTCACATTTACACTGCAGTAAAATGGGGCAAACCCGGTTCAAACCCACCTCCTGTACGTGGGTTAGTTTAACCCAGGTTCGACCCTGGTTAACGTCATTTACACTTCCAAAACTAACCCGCGTTAGTTGATGCAGTGTAAACAGGGCTTTAGTTACTACCTTGCATAGGAAATTAAAATCTGTGTTATTGATTCAAATAAGTAATATTGTAATTGCTCTAATGAATGTTGATTTTGTTTTGTTTTTCAGGTCAAGTTCGATATTTGGAGGAGAGCATTGAATTTTTGCATCTTTGACTGTTGTGGCTGAAACTGAATTTCATTCTCAAGCACTTGATGGTCACCTTTCTAATCGGAAGACTATCCAAATACAAAATTCGTCCTGTCATTAAAACCCGCTATGCATAAAATGTATTCAAAAAGTTGGAAAGTTAAACAGTAATTCTTTCAATCTATTTTCTGCACTATACGTATTTTCAGCAAGAGTGTTTCTATGTATTTTGAACTTTTGTTGTGAATTAGAAGTTTATCGCTAAAGCGATGGAAAAGATGTTCTCGTTTTGCTCTGAATAACCTGTACTCCATAAAGAAGTTCGAAAGAATAGTATGTGCTGAAGTATAAACACAAGCTATAAGATCGCTTCTTTCGTAAAATCGTGAACTTGTCCTGGACCCGAGCGGGGAGCCTCACACTCCTGTAAACCTCGTATTCATGTAGCACATATATCGAAGATTCATCAGTTAATTGGCTCTCTTGTTCACCACTCATTGCACTTGGTCCTTTCCTTCTCTGCTCGTTATTGTCCACTATTGAACCGTCCAATACTGTAGTACCTCGCTCCCAATTAGCCAGCACAAACGCATTTCTGCACGTCACCATTGTAAATATTATAATGTTCCGCTAACTTGATACAATCTCAACGCTATGAAGTGAAGTGTCTGCAAAGCTTTAATGATAATAATCAGAACTAAATATATCATGTGCAATTGTGGATATACAAATGAGATTAAAAAGCAGCTTTCCTTTGTTAAGTAATACAGCGAAACCTATCTATAACGGTCATCTCTGGGACCTGAGAAAAATGACCTTTATAGACAGATGGCCTTTCTGTCCAGGTTGATTACTGTGGAAAGAGTAATTTTGGGGCTATGAAGAGTGGCCTTTATACGCAGGTGGCTGCTCTATAGATGTGGTCACTAATACAGGATTGACTGTACCTCTAGTCCTCTATCTTAAACATCATTAGAGGTTTTATCGATAAAGGTGTATTGGTGCTTCAGTGCTTTGCTGCATCTATGGTGCTAATTTTATCGCAACTAATCATTTTAGTTATTGCGATTGTAGTAGATTAAAATAACGCAGCGGGAAGCTCCTCCATTGTTACGTGCACTATCAGATCTGGTAATGTTGTATTCTGCGTCGTCCCGTGGTAGCATCATTTAGCCAATCAGCTTATTTCGTACAGCTTCAATGTAGCACTCTTCTGCCAACCATGAAGTTGATGATGCACGTGCAGGCCAGAACGATGACCTCTGCCACAGTCAAGAAAGAGATGCCTGTCCATAAACCGAGCAATCCGCCAAAATCACCCATGAATGTCTCCACCTACAAATGAGAAAGAAAGAACTATCAACAAGAGGAAATATCTACTACAGTCAAACCTGTATTAGCGACCACCTCTCTAGAGCAGCCACCTGTGTAAAAGGCCACTCTTCGTAACCTCAAAATGACACTTTCTATAGAAATCAATCTGGACAGAAAAGTCACCTGTCTATAAAGGTCATTTTTCTCAGGTCCTAGAGTTGACCATTATAGACAGGTTTCACTGTATGACAGTACTTTCTAATATATCATATGCTTCATGTAGATAAATTGGATTATCATCAAAGTAGATAATGTTCATCTCTGAACGTATCCAAGACAAAGTACAGCGTTGTTTATTCTCACAATTGTTTTATTTAAATTTAAATATAAATTAAAACACTCATACGAAAGATCATTCGATTGGGTTATTGCAACTTACCTTGTAATAAGCGGTTTCTTCGATTTTGTAAACATCCATCTGATCGAAGAAAAACCTCGCTTTGAGAATGTCCTTACTAAAGCGAGATTAAAATGCAAACATTAGGAAATTAATTCATGTTATATCGGAGACGTCATTTCAATAAGATGTAACTGGGATATCTGGTCTTGATTTAATGAAGCTATAATAGGTTATTTCTGTGGGAGATGTGTTGATGGACTCTTAATCAGCTTACTATGACACATCATCCAATGAACAGCGGCCTGAGCGTAGCAGTCAGCCAGATTCTGTAAGTAAATTCCCAATTTTATACTTTATGATTACGATAGACAAATTATATAAATCTGAAATCAACGTAGCATGATATAAATTATATTATTATCACTATGAGAATAAAAGCAGAGAAGAAAGCCTCGGACGGGGGGGGGGCATAGAGAAGGGGAGAACTCCTGAAGAATGCAAGAGTCCCGTAGAGGGTTCTGCCTTTAAGACAAGTACGTCAGTTCAAGTCTTCTGTAAAGTGATTCCGTAAAGTGTTTCCTACAAAGTGTGATTAGTGATCGCCTACTCACTCGTCGGTTGGTGAGTACAAACCCGCCGCTCTCATCTGCAAACAAAAATGTAACACAAGTATTTTAGGGACCCTGCCATGGGGAAATTGCTAGCCGATTTTTAAATTGTAAATAGCATAGTTTTTAATATTGTAAATATATTAGACAGGTAAACATATTAGACAATGAATGTTCAATTAGGTAGTAGCATGCTAATTAGTTTTCAGTTTAAATATGTATTTTCTAAGTATAGTTGAATTCATTTTGTAATTAGGTAAATAGTTTATTTTGAACTTTGAATACACCGGTTTATAAGGGTTAACTTCTAATCTGTTATTATGCAAGTTTAGTTATAGCTCAGTATGATGAGATGTTATGAGATGAATAAAGATTGAAAATTAACACAACCATGAACACAACGAATGAAATCACCGTACATTCAAGCAAAAAAAAACAAATAGTACGGCAATTGCAGTCAATTCCGTCAATGGTATTAATTGGGCTGACCATGATCAAATGAATAATTAATCTCCGTTTTATGTAGCATGGTATTCTTTTACATCATTTAATTCCAAATTATTATGGTAACAATTGCAGGTAATGCTCCGACCGAACCTTAATTTTTGAAACATGTGTATGTCAAAACGACAGCATCAATCAAACGCTGAAATAGCCTCATCCGTTGGATCATTCGGAGTTTAAGGATAACATTATAATTCATGTTATTGTATACGATTAATTACCACTCGTTTGTTTGTTGATTTATCTGTAGAACTATTATTATGTGATTTATGAGCAATAAAATTTAATTCAAAATCGGATAATTATATCAAACTTAAAACAATACAAGTTCAGACATAAATAATAAAAATTTAAACTAACGTGCAAATACAATTAAAAGCTTTACAAAATTAAAAACTGATTTATAATAGATTGCCAGTTCAATAATATTTCTGTATTTATGTTTTCAACATTAATAAAATAGAAGAAAGCATCCTACTTACGTTAGCTTTGCGGGCCTCCGATGGATACATCGTTGATGAATGAGTGTATGAGTACCTGACCTCGCTGTAAAATTAAAACCGAAAATCAAATTAAATTTCAGCATTGTGGATTTTCGCAAGGAACAATCTGTATATGGTAGCTTAACATTAATTCGTCCCGCATGAATGACATGAATGTAAGGTCCACGCACTCGCTTGTGGACTTCAAAGGTCTCGTGAAGACTCACCATTTTAAAATTGCGTATAGTTTTTAATTTTTACCATTGTTGTATTTTATCAAAGCGGTTTCCTTACGTTGTATAGATTTTATTCAGTTGTACATTAGATTTAGCTTTCAAACGTGTAAAGCGCTATTTGGCAACCAGATTGGAAATAGCGCTATATAAATAAATAAAAAAGCGTACGCGGCACATTTGCCAAAGTTGAATGATGGTAATAGTGTTTTTATTATTATTATTATTAATATTTGTATTTAAATAAAATAATATTGAGAATAAACTACTTGCTCAATAAGAAAGTACCTGACGCGTTTTACAACAAGCTATTGAGTTGGGTTGCTATACCTGCAAGGTTGAGGGCATTTCAAACATGGAAGTAATCCCTCTTGATAATTAAGATCCACCATTGCGCTGCAATAAGCTGCAATTACAAGCAATTTGCACACAATGAAATAAGACACTTCAACATTCGTATTGAACAGTGAAACCTGTGTGTGTGTGTCTTTTATTTGAATTCGCGGCCGATATAAGCTACATAGCTCGTTTACATCAGGGCGAATAAAACGGTTTATAATGGTCATCTCTGGGACCTGAGAAAAATGACCGTTAGAGACAGGTGGCCTTTCTGTTCACGTTGATTTCTATAGAAAGTGTCATTTTTGGGTTATGAAGAGTGACCTTTATACACAGGTGGCTGCTCCATAGAGGTGGCCGCTAATTCAGGTTTGACTGTATATGATATACTTTTAGTCAAGATGTTTAACTGTATATTATTATTATGGAGAATAGCTACTCTAATGCTGAACATGAAACTAAAGAAGTCATTTATGGTTTTACTGAAGTTGTATGATAGTTAGTTAGCTGTTATAAAACTACAATTAAATCCATAAAACAGCTTATAAAACGTTAGCCATGTGACAGAAACTTAAGTCTTAACGTGAAGGGTTAGAAATCATCATGCAGACAAAACTCTAGTTTGTTTTTTTGCTGTATTAATTTACAAGTTATAAAGCATGTGTCGAACTCCTCTCAGATCAGTTTTTTCCACGGTCAACCCATTTTACCATCCACTAAAGACTTCGCGAGGTTCTATGCGGCCTCGTTTTAACAAAAGGCTATTTACCATCCTCCTGAGTCACACACACTCGTCCTTTGGTCGGCAGCCAATAATCCGTGCAGTTGCACTCACTGTACTGAGTGTTAGCTAGGCAGCTGTACATACAAGTCTAGAACAGGAGAACAATGAAGCTCTTAGTACCTTTCCCAAATGTATAACCAAATAAATAATTTAGGCTCTCACGTGCAATGCTGATACTAAGGATCTGCCAATGTGGCGATTTAATAATTTGATTAAATTTAATTCATTCATTTAGGATAAACAGTCAATATAATACAAAATGAATTAAAAAATGGTATCAAAATACATTTCGTATTTTAATAATTGGCAAAAAATCATAGCTTAACATCGTGTATTTCTTTTGTGCAGCACTATAGATATTCACGATCCAAACCGCCACTGCATCGAACGTCAATCTAGACGCACAGGCAAACGAAAGCTACCCTCTCCATCATATTCTACATCGACCCATACTACCAATCTGGGGTTGTTATTGCATCATCAGCCAAGTGACTGCCGAGTGCCGACGTATAGAGGATTCCCGAGGAAGCTGTACAGTCAAACCTGTTTATAACGATCACCTATGGAACCTGAGAAAATGACTTTTATAGACAGGTGGTCTTTCTGTCCAGGTTGATTTATAGAGAAAGTATAGTTTGGGGTTATGAAGAGTGACCTTTATATACAGGTGATTGCTCCATAGAAGTGGCTACTAATACAGGTTTGACTGTATTTATATGTGTTATATAGTTGAAAAAGCTAATATTGAATACACGAATTGAAGACAGCTAGCAACTGTGCTTATACCAAACAGAATAAAATTAAGAACGATAAATCATTTGTATCAAACTACTTTGGAAGCTAAACATTGACTCATGCGTTGTCTCAGTGTATCCTTAAGACTACCTCCTGTCTGAGACATCACCATGCTTCCAGAAGTCTATTCCACTCTCTGGATGTCTCTGAGATATAACATTTTTGAAATAATTGCAATTAAAGAGGAATTTAATTAATTGTAATGTTGTCTTGTTAAAACTCACACTGATCGAGTAAATACTGATGTTTTTGAAAATACTGTGAGAATCCATCTCTGCCTTTCGACAACTTCCATTGTTCCAAGGGTCTGCCCTCTCGATCACCGTCTGAGAAAACGAAGAGAAAGACACTTCAGTAATGTACTATTTGTTCAGCAATCAAGAATAATATCAACTGAAAAACTTAACATCAAGATCGAGAACTTAAAACAATATAAATTCAGAAATAAATGTATAAAACTTAATCAATATTGTTTTCATGTAAAAAATATACTCAAATTACAACTATTTACGAACCATTTACAAATTAGTAACTTCATACAGCAGTTTGCTAGATGGGAGAGTTCCCAGGACCGAGGCAGCATTTCCACGTTGAACAGCAACGCTTATGCGTGGGACAAGGGAAGACTGGGCTCGCTGGTGGCTTTCGCTAGCCTCCATCAACATTAGTATATTATTCGCTGTTCTCCGAGCACGACATACAATGCGCATAATTACATAATTAGATGACGTTACCTTTCTCATTGGTACGTAGTACGATTGGGCGGGAGAGAGGCTGAAGCCTGCGCTGTAGAGTGAAGGCCGCTGGCCTTGTGTGCCTATGAAAACACGAACTCCAGCCTCGCCCGTCATTTTACCAATGTACTCTGCTTGTTCTGTATTCAATAACAACTTCAAACCTGAAAAAAGAGCAGTACTTCGAGCATTCAGATGGGAAGACAGTGCATGTGGTCAGCAATGCAGCATAGAGTGGGTCTTTTGGCTTACCCAGATTTGTGCTTAAAGGACGAACCAATATCATATGATGTAATCGTAATACTTTGTTGTTCCCCATTTTTGTAGTCAGTTGTTTTGTATTTCGTTTATGATATGGTCTAAATATGACTGTACTCATACTCATGCTCATCATAATAGCCAATTGACAACCCACTTTGTCTTTGGCATAACTTTCATGAAACCCATCTTCCGTATCTGTGCCTCGTCATTTCAGCAGCGCCGTCTGGACTGTAATCTACGCTATGTGCTTGTGTGTGTGTACAATTTATTTGGTTTCGTATGTGAAATGAGCAATCATGGTCGTTTGTATTACAACGAAAGATTAAATGAAATAAATTTAGATAAGTAAGGTAAATGTTAATGCAGGATGGTTAATAATATGAACGGATATAAATAATATACTGTAGCAATATAAATAATAAGGAAAAACAAAAAAGCAATTAACAACATTAATGAAATAACCAGAAGGTCTATTCTATTTTAAAGGTATAATGAAAGTTATTTCAATTCAACTTTTGGTAGAGTCTTCCTTCTTTATCCAGTTGCATCAGCCATTTAAATGTTTTCTCCAAGTGTTTCCTGCGTTTCACTACAAACTGTAGAGCTCTGGTACCATAATTATGTACTCCTTGCAATTTTATCATCTCTTTCTATCCTTGCAGCTATAATCATCTGCTAGAGACAATTATATTTATCTGCCTTTGGGAACCCCTCGTCTCGTCTTGCACAACTACGAATTTATATTTCGGTTCTCCATATGAAAAATCGAGAATTAAAGCAAAGCGCTCGCTGCTACTGCTCAATGTCGTAGGGGCTGGCACCTTGTAATCATGCCACTGCGCAGTATAAACAAACAAATAAACAAACAAACAACAGAGACATGCTCCTTGAAATTGACAATGTGACGTCGGCATTTTGGGTTGATGACCTCTAGAGACTGGGAGCGGCCATCATAGCCTTTTCTGTGTGAGGTCACTCACCTTCCTTGGGTCCAGCGAAGTCTACTATCAATGCGTCTATCTTTTTGCCATCTTCGGTAACTCCAGAATTAAACAAATAACAATTTCCGTATTTCCAATGCCACGATGATCGCCAATACTCTTCCATGCCGCTTGAAAATCAAATGAACCAATTTCATCACTGTCTTATATACAGTGAAACCTGTCTATAACGGTCACCTCAGAGACCTGACCAAAATGACCTTTATAGACAGGTGACCTTTTTGTTCAGGTTGATTTCTATAGAAAATGTCATTTTGGGGTTATAAAGAATGACCTTTATACACAGGTGACCTTCATTTCCAGGTTGATTTCTATAGAAAATGTCATTTTGGGGCTATGAAGAGTGGCCTTTATACACAGGTGGCTGCTCTATAGAGGTGACCGCTAATATAATGACAGAATTGATGAAAGTATTCCTAATGCGTACTTCATTGAAATTGCTTCTGTTTTATCATGCATTCACTAAATCCTATAACATATTATATTATTACAGTATAAATATATAATTAGGAATTCACTTGATATGGA
>OFHS01000472.1:0-34860 GCA_900245855.1 Calvadosia cruxmelitensis
ACGTCGTGTGTCCCTGCTGAGTTTCATCACCACTAGTCACTCGCAGGATCAACGTGTCTGCAAGAAATTCTAGCATTTTCAACTTTGGAAATTTATGAAAAATACAATTCCTTGTCTAAAATTCCAAAATTTTCAAAGAATTCAAATATACGTGTCTTCTTATGGCCGCTAAAGTCGCTTAGGATTTCGAAGCGAAAATTCTGAGAACTGACCGCGACGAAATTTTTTAGACATGCAAGTCACCTCATCTCTCTTGGACACGACGCCTCGCGTTCCTTAAGTGATGTCAATTAAGGTAGATCCAGATCGTTTTTGGCAACGCGAGGAAATATCGCATTCGCGGTCAAATCCTGCAAACGCGATTTTGCGATAAATGCAATTTAAAAAGATAGGATTGCGCGATTTGAAAAATTAAAAGGGATTCTTTACCAGGAAGACTAGCTCTATCAATACAACCAATAAAAGTTCTAGGGTTTATGAGCACTTTAAACGGCATTCCCTGTATTGGAATACTGATAGAAAATGGGTTGTCCAGTATCCAAACAGCTTGCATGCAAAATGTTTTCATAAGAACATTTTTTTCTTTTAAAGTAGAATCTACATATATTTTTGACATGAAAATGCAATGTTCTATTAGATTTGCATAGCACACAAGTGGTGCTTACTTTATTTGTAATTAAATTGTGCGCTGATACTTCAATTGCTGGAAGACAAATTCCTTTCTTTCATGACTGTCCCATCAATGCTTTCACAACTTTTCTTGCTGTTTATCCGACCCAATTTATAAAGACTTAAAGCAGTCATTGTTTCGGTTCTTTCATAATTACTTTTGTGTCCAATGATTCGAGCTATGTTGGGCTTTCTCCCTTTGCATCATGAATCTAAAAACGTGTGAAATCATTTGAAAACCATTTAAAATAGGAAGCCCCCTCCGTAATACCATGTGAAATAACAAGCCCAATGTGAACAACTATTTGAAAAACCACGTGAACTTGAAAAGGAAAACCATGTGAAAAGGGCACTATTCACACGGTTTTTTACATGACTTTCAAATGGATTTTACATGGCTCCAGTTCATAGTGTTGTGTTCTCCTTCATTTTATTTTTCGGTTGTTTTCATATGTTGTGCTCCTTTGATAATTAGGAAGGGTCACGCTATCTTGTTAACAACATTGCCGCCGAAAGAAGAGATGGTCATCTTGGTCAGAATGTCACCCGTGCAAAAGGCGTTGTATTGCAAGTTTGTCGATGTCATCCTTGGTAAAGCTAACGGCGAAGGAACACTCAATCCGATTAAATTATTTGCTCTGTTTTGCAAGGTGAACAATAAAGATGCTTCTTCTTATGTGATGACACATGTTGTGGCATATGTTCACATCCTGTTCTGTTGCCATATGTGGCAGCATTTACCAGAATATGTTTGAAAATTGGTCTTGAATAGATTAATTTGAGGCTTTTTGAATTAATGGGGAATGGATATGTTTCAGATCTGGAATCACCCAGACATCTTGTACAACGCCATGGTCGCAGAAAAGAATGGCAAGAAAGTGGTAAGTGACAGGTGGCAGTTCATAATTCATGACAGTTCATGACAGTAGATAATAAACGAGATGTGACAATAACCGAGGTGATATTAACCGAGTACACTCAGTACAGGGAAACCTGTCTATAACGGTCACCTCAGCGACCTGAGAAAAACGACCTTTAGAGACTGGTGGTCTTTCTGTCCAGGTTGATTTATATAGGACGTGTCATTTTGGAGTTATGAAGAATGGCCTTTACACACAGGTGGCTGCTCTATAGAGATGGCCACTAGTACAGGTTTGACTGTAAATGGTTCTGTGCTTGCAAAGTAGCAAAACTTCCCAGGAATTGCTGCATCACAGTACATGTTCATTTTAACTTTTCAATATTTTATTATTCGTGATGGCTATTGACAAGTAGGAATTTTATCGATGTTTTTCTGTCCTGAGCTATGCTGTAAGATTGTCAGCAATTGTGTATGTTGTGATGCCTGTATATTTCGTTATAGAATCTCTTTGAGAGTGACGATGGAAGTAACTTGTCTCCTCCCGCAGCACAAGGACAGGAGAACAAAGCCCTCTCAACTCCCGTGTCAACATGGGTGAGTGACAAGTGGATTGGTGTCATGTATGTCGAGTATGATTAATGTCTGATATTGTACGGTGCAAGAAAGAGCTCTTGCTCAGTGCAGTCTACAACACATCTGTTCCTATCACAAGATGTCAACAGTTTTGTAGATATAATTATCTTTAGACAATTGACTTCAATAATTATGATAGACTAAGCAATATCAGATGATCTTATCAGTTTCAGCGACAAAAAAGTTGTTGTAGGCTAATATTTTATTTTTAATTTAGGCAAACAAAGTTTTCCAAGAGCATAACTTTAAACCTGGAGATTTCTCCAACAGTGGAAAGATGACAATTTTTCTCCGGATTCTTGGCGATACGATTGCATTAGGAGAAAAATTGTTGGTGTTCAGGTAATTCACAATCTTTTGCTGTGGAGCGATTTGATCTATTGTTCTTTGTGCATACTGCCATGTGTTACTAAATTTGAATTTTTTAAATGCTTGTTTGTAAGTTTATTTTTCATGTTTCTAATTTACTTAATGGCGACTGACGTGCATTATTTTAACAAGGAGCTAATGCTTGTGCTGATTGCTAGAGGCGTGTGTAATATAAACAGTGGCGAGTTCTTATCGTAGTTTGTCTTAGTGTTGAATTTGCTCTGCCAACAACGGCAGGAAGCCCCCGTCCCTTAGGTGCCCACAGTGCAGTGGGACACAAGCTCACCACAATGATGCTAGGCTTAGCACTGCACCTTGCAAATCTGTGTGGCTCACCACGGCAGTTTGTCGTCAATGTATCAGACTTCATTGCAGGCCATGAGTTTTTGTTGGAATTATATTGAACAAATGGTATTATTCAGTGGGATCTATTACATTGTGTGTTTGCAGTCAGAGTTTGCTAACGTTAGACAGCATTGAGGATGCCTTGGCCAAGGAGCGCTCACCGACTGGAACGATTGGCTGGATCAAGAATCTGGATTACTATCGTACGTGTTACAATGCCTCAGTTGAATTTCATTGCTCTCAGATAGTTTTGACTTCACACCGGTCAAACTCATTCAAGGTCAATTTGTAAAAGTTTTTGTTTCCACTGAGGTTGTATTTGTATACCACTTAGAAAATGAAAAGGTTCAAACTTCAAAGTAGGCCAATACAATCAAACGTTGCTTTATATCCCGCCCTTTGTGTGCAGACTAAAAGTGGGATTTAAAGCAAGGTGAGAAATTAACCAGACTAAGCATAAACAACAATTTCAATTTCTTTCTTTTCTTTCATATCATTAAAACAATGATTGATTGAATAGGATTGTGTTATTTTAACAACAGCACGATTATCATCTGACTCAAGTCGATCAAAAAAGTGACAAGTTGTCTGGCTTCCACAATGCAATATGATTCTTAATGTGTGCATAGTACATACATTGTAAGGCATCCTTAATACGGGACAATAACCAAGTAATAAACAAAATATTGAAAAAAGTAACGGGGTATTAAGCGAGGTAGGATGTTATTCGAGGAAATGTAAAGCAAGATAAGATTATGAGAGTCTGATGGATATTAAGTGAGTTTTGCCCTATATCCAGATCTAGATGTCGATTTTAATGATGCATGTGTTGGTAGTAGGTTTCGCTACTGCCTGGTTGATTATACTGGAGGGACATGTCTACCAAATGTTATATGCTGTGCTCATCATGGGTTGAATGTGTTGGTCAATTTTATTTGTTATGTCTTTGTTTCAGGACTGGATGGCTCAACATCTGGGTTAGAAAGGGAACGGCTCATTAATTTGTTCAACCATCCCGAGAACATTCAAGCCAAATTGTTTCTACTTTCAACAAGGTATGTGAATTTTCTAATGGCTGGAATATTTTAGTATTTTGCGTAATAGATTTCAGCCACTGATGATCTCTGATCTCCTCCTTGGTACTCATTTTGCCTAATATTTTATCAAAGCAATTTCATTCATGTGCTCTCCTCAATTTGTGAAGCATTCTGCATCCACACTGGAGCTGTAGCAGCCCATGTTGCAGGGAGCTATGCTGTTCTTCATAGATTTCACAAGAGACATTGTGTGCTTGCACCGCGCTTTGAAGTTGACGAAGAACAGAAATTGTTAGCAAGCATGGTGCCCTGACCACAGCACGAATTACTATGTCTGTGGTACCGCAAGGCCATTGACTGTTTTGCTTGCTCTTCTAGGGCTGGTTGTCTTGGTATCAATCTGACTGCTGCCAGTCGTGTAGTTGTCTTTGATGTTTCGTGGAACCCTTGCTATGACGCGCAAGCCATCTGCAGGTAATTGATGCATTGTGTTGTGAATCAAAGGTAGTGTTCATGTGAGGTGTAACTTGGATTTTGTGCACCGCGGTCGACTGGATAGTGTAATCTCGTTATGAAATTGCGGTGAAATCATTGTTGTTGTTCATCTTGCAATGTCATCTGTTTGTTTTCTTGATGTTCGTTATTTTTGTTGTTTTCTGCCAGAGTGTATCGTTATGGTCAGACGCGTCCTTGCTTCATTTATCGTCTTGTGGCATCCAACACCATGGAAACCAAAATGTACTACAGACAGATCAGCAAGCAAGGCATCTCAGGTAAGACTCGCTGCTACCTCTCTGCATAAATGTCATCTTCATTTCTGCTTCTAATTAGTATTCACGTCATCTCTTTCATTAAATTGAAAGTTGCCAACAATTCTATTTGCACATAGCAACATTTTCAGCTAAATTAACCAAGTCGATAAAGACTATAGAGTTTTAGGAGAGACTAGCTAGCTCAAGTTGCCACTCAGCTTCGACCAGCGTCATTTGCTACACATTGTACACTGCATCCCCGCTCAGAAACACCTTTCAGAGGGACTGAACTCGACCATTTTCGAACCATTTGAGTACATCGGTTTGCAGTTCCACAATTCACTGTGATAATGTCATCAAACCTGCAAAAAATTGGTTTCTCTTCAAGGGAGCGTTCTCGAAAAACATCTTTGTTAGATATCTGTACCATTTTGTATTATTCAACTTTGACCTGATTTGGACGCATTGGCACAGAGGCAGAATGTTTCAACAAACGTACTTAACCAGTGCTTATCTGCTTTGATGCACGTAGTTTTGAAAAGACAAAACTACATACAGACTTACAGACAGACATTTATGAAATGAAGATTTTAAACAGATATTAGCCTATTATTTTAGAACACTTGAGCTGAAAGACTGTTCCAGTTGACCGCAAATATAATTATGTGAGAATAATTTTACATTGAATGCAAATTTTTGGGCTGATTTGACGCCTGATCTGTATAATCCTCAATAAAGTTGCAGCCCTGTTTTGGAAGCATTATTGCCAAACTTTTTGGTTTTCCTATCATGGTGTCTTAGTGGGTTTTTTTTCATGTGTTTATGTTACTGCTGTGCCTTTGCAGATCGTGTTGTTGATGAGAGGAACTTGTCAGAGGACCTCACAAAGAGGGACGTTGCGGTTTTGATGAATCTGGAATGGGTACGTCTCGTTTGTAAATATTAATCACAAGCGTCCCTTGGTGCAGTCTTCGGTCTACCTATTAGCATACATGGTTTGGCATGTTCCATGGAGCTCTTTTAAGAATAGCTTTGTTTATGTGAATATACAATTGTTCTACCTTCCTCTTGTTGTCTTGGAACCTACATCAAAATGATTCACAAGTTCTGTGATTCCTGATCTTGTAGTTTACCTTACTTGTTTCGGTCCATTAATACTGTGAAAATAGAACGGGTCCCTAGTGTTGTTTTCTTGTATAGGCCCACCGTGTGTATTTCTATTGATGTAGTTTCATGGCATTGATGTAAAATTAACATTGAAGAACTTCTTGCCAAATAAAAAGTATATATTTTAATGGTGAGACATTTGCCGTTACGACTTTTAGATTTTATCATTAGTTGATCTTCAGCTCAACATCATTTGTTATTTATTGCTTCAGAATCATGAGCCAATGAAAGATTATTCGGAGGATATTATCAATTATTGCGATGGTCTGTTGATATCATTGTGCCTTGAGTACAGCAAATGGATAACACAGGTGAGAGAGAGAGACTTGCTGCAGATTCTTCTGAAGCACGCTGTTTGTTCCTTGGTAGAAGACAATGCTTACAATTGTGCTGGTATTACAGTTAAACCTGTATTATAGCGACCCAGTAGCCATATGTGTATAAAGGCTTCTCTTAATACACTTTATATAGAAGTCAACCTGGGCAGAAAGGTCACCTGTCTATAAAGGTCATTTTCCTCAGGACCCAAAGGTGACCGTTATAGACAGGTTTCACTGTATGTAATTGCTTGTGAATTGTGTGCATGTCTGAGTGAGGCTAAGATTGTCTCCTTAAGTATCACATGTCTCGTTGGTCTTTTACATGACACAGCGGTTAAGATTCTCAACCTCTGTATATTCTTTCTTGAATTTGTTGTGTTGTTGCTTCCGTCAAGTCTAGTGCTTTGGAGACGACGTTTACTAGTCTCAAATATCATTTGGAAGAGTCTTTAAAATATATTTCATATTTGCTTTCCTTACCGTAATTAGTTGTACAAAGACGGCTTTGATTTTTCTTTATTGATTTTGTTATTGTTAATTATTGTAATCCAACCCTGTTTACGTTTTGTAATTGTTTTTGCATGATATCAAATCGGATGTAACAACTTTATGTAATAACAATGTTTTCCAGGCTCCTTTCAAGCACGAATCATTGCTGATCAAAGCGGCAATTCAAGAGCTTTCACATCAAGAGAAGCAGGAAGCACAACAGAGTAAGCCATCCTCATGCTTAAATGAACAACAAATGTTTAATGGCAGCGACTAATATATAATTCTGTGTTACTTGTGTGCCCATTTGGTGATACGTGCCCACATGCTTGTAGGTATAGTTATTGTGTCTCTCTGTTGCTAGGCTACGAGGCCCAGAAACGAATGGGTGCTGGATCAAATGCTCTCAGCAATGTCAAAGGATATCGCACTGACCCATTGTTCGACAGAGACAGGTATAGCCAATCGGCATGTGATGCTAATTTCATCAAGGTGGTAATTTCTGTTTTATTTTTGCATCGATTCTTATCATCGTCAAGTCTATGATCATCTACATCATCTTGGTTTAGGCTACATTCTTTTTTAATCTAATCTACAAGCAGAGATTGTAGTGACATTGCAGCCGATACTGTAAACACGGGCACAATTTGAATAACACAGTGACAGTCATTTACGCCAAGTTGAAGGCGGAATTCTATGAACTATTGAGAAATACATTTCTATAGTGCATGGGTTTGTTCCTGCTGTCTCTTCTTAAGTATTGATTTTTGATTCAATGTTGTATTTCCATGCAGTGAGAAGAATGGAGTTGTGCGCCCTGTGGTGTCTGTCCGTCCCATGATCCAAGGCGTGTGCACCATGCCAATGGGACCGACTGATGAGTCGCCATTCAACTCAGCCAGCGGCAATGGTGGTGCAGCTGCTGGGTGGGGCGGCATGGGCGGAACTGCTCGTGCTGGTGTACATGGCAGCGATGACTTTAGTGGTAGTGACATGGCAACTGGATTTGTCGATGCTTGCACTAATGCCTATGGAAGTGCCAGTACAAGCAGAGCTGTCGGTGCTAATGCAAGTACCTATGGGAACAGAAGTGCTGGCACAAATGCTTATGCAACCGGAAGTTCCTGTGAAAGTGGGATTTCCACAAACCCGACGACCTCGACTGGCAATAACCCGTTTGCTCCAATTGACCCGCTTAATCTTCTGCGCATGCTGAGTTACTCCCACGAGAGTGCTTTCAATCTCATGAGCCAGTCACTACTCACTGGCAATCGGAACCAAGCGACGATAGTATTGCCCCGAATAGGGGAACAGTCCAACGATGCTTTGGCTGCTGATGGCACTACGGCTAGTAGCTCATCATTATGTAATAACCCTTTGGCAAGCAACAACCCCTTACCAACAAATAATCCTTTGATGGCCTATCGCCAGTTTCCATCATCTGCCATAGCAACTGACACCAAAGTGAAGTTTGATCCAAGCAAGGCAGCTGGACTGATATCTGGTGGGCCACCCTTAATTATGCAAGCCCCGGTCGTCGTCAGCAACACCAAAGAATCCGCCATCATGATTGATGATGATGATTGAAGCCATAGTAACCTCAAACAGCGGCTGACTAATTACATTCGTTTACATCCTTGGATCCATGAACATTTAGACGAATTTCATGAGTAAAGTAAAATTGTTCCTTTATTTTAATTTGTAAATATCTTGACGATCTTCTGTATTTCTTTATTATATCCCCCTTTTAACATTTTTAAATGACAGAAAAGTCTGCTTTTAGAATGTCAACGAAGCAGATTGTTGTTGAAAGTCGAGTGTTCAGGTTTTCTGATGTCCTCCTCCTTAATTGCATCACATACATTAGCACGCGTCTTTGAGACCCCTGTCATTCTATTCACTGGTGCATCTCAGAATCCATTGTTCCGTCCCCTAATGCCCCCGTACGATCCCAATTAATTACGGTGAAACCTGCATTAGCGGCCACCTCTATAGAACAGCCACCTGTTTATAAAGGCCACTCTTCATAACTCCAAAATGACACTTCCTATAGAAACAAACATGGGCATAATGGCCACCTGTCTATGAAGGTCATTCTTCTTAGTCCCCAGAGGTGACCGTTATAGACAGGTTTCACTGTATTATGTTTCCGTTACGCATGACCGATGGCGTAGTGCGCCATCTCGAAAGATAACACATGAGTCAATCACCCCATTTGTCATCCTAGCTGTTTGTAGGCAGCCTCAAGGGAAATAATTGTATTCGTGCAAAATTCATTGAAGTAATCAATACGGCGAGGACATACCTCTCGCGCAATCGGTAATATATTATTATACTATTTGTTCGTGTTATCATAATAACAAGTGGTAATAAAAAAGGAGTATGTACAAGCGACAGCTCGCCGTAGTATTTTACGTGGAGAGGGAATTCCTTCTCCACAATCTGCCAGGAAGAATCTTCTATCCAGCCAGGAACAGTCCACGGCCATCAATGACAGTCTTGAAGGACCATCATGACGGACAATTGATCTACAATTCACCAACGGAAGTAGTGGATGTTCGTCAGATGCGTAATTCGTTCTTATCTTGTATAAGTGACTGGTACATCTGACCAGTGTGTGCGTAGTTCAGTTCCTTGTACAAATCGTCGTTTCCTGTTTCGTTGACTCCATTCGCCATGGAAGCAGGCAACTCATAAAGATCATCGGCTGGCTCGCTTGATCCCATCGGGCTGTTCGGCGTTGCGTCATCCAGCACGTGGTAAAACGGATCGATTATGCCTTCGTCCTTACCAGGGGGTTTGGGGGCCTCTCGACGCGTAGTGGGGCTCTTGTTCACGTCACTGATAATGTTGTTAGATCTAGGGAGAGTGACGTGACGGGGCGTGTGAGGACTAGGCGGTTCTGTCGCCGGTTTCTTCGTTCTCGCATCACCACAGGAGACCGGTCTCGGGGCCAGCGGGGGCTTCAGACCCGGCTTCCTTGCTTCATTGGCGTAGTCATACGGTTGTAAATGCTTCGAACGGGTGTCTGGAGAGGCTCGAGGGAGCATGGCGCGTTTGGATGAAGTTGAGATTGTGCGGTCTTCAGCCGTCAGATTGGGACCGAGGTCAGCGTAGGCGTAAATTGGAGCACTGGGTTCTGGTCCTTCTTCGCCGCAAGGTACTGTGTAGATACCATTCGCTGTCGGCTTGTCTTTGACCCTGAAGATAAATCAGTTGAACAGTCAAAAGATGGAACATCCGAAGAAAGGTCAGTTAGCTGATTTTACAACCATCAACCAGTAACATCAGGCTGGGACAGCAGACCACGCCGTCAAATTGACAGAATGTAATTATCTGCACATTCTTCTCTTCTGAGGGATAAAGAATCTGTCTCAAGCGACCATCCAGCGTATGCACCAATGAAAACCTGTCTCGAGTGACCGCCCAGCGTATACCCAATAAAAACCGTCTCTTAGCAAAGATAACCACTTAATTAGTTCGTTTTTGACTTCACAGTGCAGTCGCATTCTCGAACAATGACAATCGTTACGTCATCACTTCCAAGGAAGTGCTACGAGCAGCTTAATCTCCTTACCCGTCTTCCACCGCAGTCGTCTCTTTACCGTGTCTTCGCTTCCGCTTACGAAGCAGGAACAAGGCAACTGCAATGATCAACGCCACAATGGCAATGGTACCCAGGACCCCACCGACAATTGCACCAGTGCTAGATCCAGACCCATTCTACGATGAGCAAAATGAAACAACGTCATTATAGCGTTAATGCGAAAGCCATACGACAGTGGAAGCATAGCAAATGAAGACAGCATATCATCGGTCACCATCAGTGGTCATCATCAGTGGTCACCATCAGTGGTCACAACATCTGAACAGGCAATGCTGGCTCATCTCGCATTATCTAGAATTGAATTTACTCATACCGATTGTATAGACAATATTCACGCTTCAAGTTGTTTGTACAGTTAAACCTGGAAAATGACCGTTGTAGACAGGTGGCCTTTCTGTTCAGGTTGTTTTCTATAGTAAGTGTCATTTGGGGGTTATGAAGAGTGGCTGCTCTATAGAGGTGGCCGCTAATACAGGTTTGACTGTAATCATATCCAGCACAGTTACGACTGCAACCATTATGCGCAGTGAGAGTAACACTACCGGTTCCCATACGCCATAGTCTCTTACCTTGTTGTTCGACGATATTCCTGTCGCATTTTTGTCTGATGAAATATAAATATCAAACACACGCAATTATTCATCGTGAATTAATTGGAAACACTTACAGTATGACATTGACATCACATTTGCACTTTGACCCATTTTGGATTGATGGACATCAGATCAGTGAAGTGAACACAACTTTCAAGCAGATACAAAACGGCCTTGATCAAAACAAATTACTAAATCACAGCGCAACCTGTCTGAAGAGCCCACCTGTCTTAACGACCAGTAAGTACTGTATATTAAGTACTGTACGTTTGTGTTCACTCTATTGATCGGATGCCCACAAAATGAGTTGCCTTGACCGATAAAAGATCGAATGATTTCTGCGTTACGATTTGAATAGGTAGGAAGAGTACTGGTTAAACCATTTGTAGTGGCTGTAGCGCGGTCAGTGTGAACTCAATGTCGTCATTTTATAGTCACGTGATTGTCAGAATATGTAGCTGTGTCATCCTGTAATCTTCCTCTTTGCCGTCTGTACTTCGTCGTGTTAACAACTCTGTCTGTCATTTTATCTACGCTGTGTCTCACGACATAGAGCTCTGGCACCAACGATCATATGAACTCATTGGAACTCTGCCATCTCTCCCTGTCGTGGGACCAGCAGCTTGTCTCTCAAATATATATATGTGGAATGTGAAAGCGTACATCTTCGTCCTTTCGTCCTCCACACATTTTTTATGTATACCGGAACAAATCTTAACAAGAATGATCAGAGCAGTAGTTCACGCTGGATAACAGCGGATAGACCATACCGGCATTTACCCATTGCTGATGTTTTGAACATGTTCCTTCTACTGTGGGCTGTGGCTGCTTTTCTATCACAAAGGCTGAGGTGTTTCCGCATTTTACTGAGCTGTTATCCAGCGGGAAAGCGAAAGCGGCTCAGATTTAATAGGAATAATGAGCGGATTCGGGAAGGAACCGGCTTTCGTCTTAGCCGACTGGAACCCAATTCCGCTCCATTNTGCGCACGTGGCCCTGAGCCACTCAGACGGCGATTATGTAATGTTCATGACATCGCAACGAGATCAATTCACTCAATTGTTACAAAACGCTTTAGCGGCATTAATCACTGATGAACGACATTATCGCCGCATTCGNATTCGATTTAATTCAGTTCCTCATTCAAGTAGCAGGTCCTGATCTTCATCATTTCTGTAGGTGGAAGTTGTGTGACTGCAGCGAAGACATTTGATCAGAAACCGATTGGAACGAAAGCGCTGTTCTGCTCTAATAATAACGCGGATTCCTCTATCAATTGCAGTGATCTGGTTGTAAAATATGATCAGCGAATAAGGTCAGATCAAAATTGAATGTCCTAAACCACACAAGATCTAGAATGAACTAAATCGACTATCATCATGAAACTCGCCCAATAAGAAGTATCAATGTCTCCTCTTGGGGAAATTCGTGCTGATAGAGTAAACTAATTAACAAAAGACAACTCAAAGCCGAAACAAACATTGTTACATCGCAACAAAATGGATTACACTTCACTCACGATCATTCGGTGTGGTCTTGATCACTGGCAGAGGGGGCAGTTGGGTCGGTGGTGCCTTGATAGCTTCAGTGGTCGTCACTTTGGTCGTGACTAAAGGAGCAAGGCAATAGTCCAATTCCTGATCGTACGCCAGGCCGTGGTTACACAGACACGTACAACAGTCGGCTGAACAGTACGCGTCCCTGTTACTGCAATAGTTTATTTTACATTTCCAGTTAAGATTCTCAAAGCTGTCAGGAAATATTCCAATTGCCACATTACAAAACAACAGAAGTCCTATCACAATCCTTTCGCGGCAGAACAGCAGTACCATCTTTCAACAAAGAAACAACAAATTTGTCCCATGTGTTGCCAATCCAACAATGATTTCCGCGTTGCTCGACCAACGTCGATAAAGCAATGAGTGTAGCTAAGCGCTATCCGTTTTCAAATCGAAATCATCTGTGCTGTTGCCCCTGGAGTGTAGTCAGCGTTTGTAAATGGCATTGAATGATGCTATTGTTGTTCATGACACAAGAGTGACGCTCCGACCGTGGTCATGACAAAAGCATCAACCCTCGATCATCACAAGACCATTGCAGAAGCCTTTGTTTCCAGCCNNGCCGACGCCAGTCTCACGGTCAAACGCCGCAAGGAGAAAGTAAACACGATCAATGATGCAAGGCATGCAAGGCCACTGATAACAGAGCGAAGCCAATGTAAAGACCGACAGACACAGGTCCTGCGCTACCATTGGCTTATTCGCGCTTCTATCAACATAAATGACGTCATAACACATGTCGGGTAAACGTCATGCCGTAATCATGGCAACCGCATAATAGACCTTCTTGGTCACGTGCCAGCACGCGCAGGGCATTGTTGTGGCCAGGAAGGGCACGGTTGACATATCACTGCGCCTTCAATGGATTGACTCAAGTGAATATACGTAAGAATGTGTGCCATCCAGAAGGCCATTCGCCCTTGCGTTGATGGCTGATGACTGACCGCGAAGAGAACCCTCAGCAATATCGACAAATTTATGTACTTTTGGGACCTGATGGTGAACACGCAAATAGCGCATGCGCCCTGATGATTAAGTCACTACTGTAGGAGTAAATTTCGTCATTATGTTTTTCTTGTAAATTTCATCAAGGAAAGAAACTGTGGTGTCTTGTAATTAATTACGTGCTACGTAAGCGCTACGTCTTAATTATGCTAATCTATTATTCTGTATTGTACCTGTTTACTTAGCTACAGTATGAGTAAGCCAGTCTTGGGAAGCGCTAGACGCTAGAAGTCAATTATCATAGTTCCTATTGTTGTTCTATTGCGTATTATCTGACGAGTAAGAGATCTAACAGAATGGCCATGTCACAAATTGCAGGTGTATAGAAATACTGTGAGGAGAAACTGTCGAAGGTCGACTTCCTTTCAATCAATAAAGCTGACTATTGGGCAACACTCAAGCATACACCACGCCCTGACCACGCCCCTGATTCTTATAAGCATTTCCAGTTGCTGTCTATCCTTTATCAGTCCTCGTTGAGTTCACTCTTTGTTGCTCCATTATTATCATTATACCTATAATTTTTTCATTTTCAAGTATGACCACTTGGTTTAGTTTTGAATTGTTCGATTTGCATTTGAAGAGCAGGTCTAAAATCTGTTGAGTAAGCTATGCCCTGCAGACTTCATTGTGACCATTGTTGGTAGCTTGAACGTGATGGCTCAATGAAATTAGGACCGCTTGTCAACAGAGGAAATTTCTTCTAAGAATCCTAATTTCAGTCCCTATTTCTATGACCACGATTCTTTCCGGCAACCCAGAATGGAAACAGTCAGTTCCTCATTGTCTGTCGCTCTACAGTTGTACCTTAATCATCTCAATTATCTTTGCAAAACAATAACCCAAACTAATATGTTTCCTGGAATGAAACATTTAAAATTGCCGGTCAAATCAGGCCCACAAATCACAAAATTCATGTTAACAAGAAACTGTCAATCTGAGATGACCAAGACAACCGAGGTCTCGACGTCTGACTGCCATGCAACGGCTGGTCACCATAATATGTCTGTCTGTCTGTCTGTCTGTCTGTCGCCTCATATATGAGCTATGATGACCGTCTTCATGTTGATCTGCATCTCTTGTATAAGGTGGTGAATGGGTTGACGGATCTTGCTTTGCCTGACGACGTTTACTTCTTACCAAGTGTAACACGCGGTCGTTGTAAGCGTTTGCATGTTCCGACAGCCACTAGCAACGTTCGTCACCACTTCTTTCTTAATCGTTCCATTCGGCAATGGAATGTTCTCGCTGAGGACGTGGTTGAGTCCAAGTCACTTGCGATTTTCAAGAAGAGACTGAAGCATCACTTCCTCGAAGGGAAGTAGATTTATTTTTTGTACATTCTCATGCTGGATTTTTATTTGTATCCGTATGGTGTAAGTGCAGGTTAATCCTGCCTTCCATGTGTGAATTCCATATTTGAATTTGAATTTGTTCAAATTTGAATTTGTTCAAATATAGACACATACTCTGTCTGTCTGTCTGTCTGTCTGTCTCTATACTCTGTACGAATCCGCTGTCTGATAACATAACCCGGTACAAAGAACGTGACTTGGCTTGACCCATAACACAAACCGTTGACTTTTCCGTCGAGGCCCCTTGGATGTCGGTTGTTCCGCCCTTCTTCCGGCCATGGTTAGGTGATCTTCATCCCCCTGCGGTGATACTAAATTACTCTGTGAGCTTCATCAATTTGATACAATGAAACCATAATTCTGTTTCAACCTCACTTATAGAAATTTTTCATTTTTCAAAACGAGTCATAGTGTATGCGTGCTGGCTCTCGAAAGCCACTTACACCCTGCAATCAGACCCCTTCTACTGTACTTGTCAGGGAGTAGCGGGGCGTAAACCTGTTGAGACATTTATTGCAGATCTGCAGCAGAAAACTATCAGGGAGCAAAATAGGTCTCTTGATTTCCATGCTCCACTCCGGACAGCTTAGGCTGCAATCATCTCCATTGGCAACGGTTTCCCAGCGTTTGCACGTTGGTCGGGTGTCTGATAAACTAAATAGAAGTTCCCGCGATGTCACCGGTCGATTCATTAGTTAGTCACGAGACTGTGTTTTACTGTATACCCTCAATCTAATATTCAGTCAAAAACAAACACCTGTCATTAGCGTTCTTCCCCCACAGCAGTCAGGAATCAGACCCAATCTACAGCTGTTTCAATTACCCTTTTATTTGACTCTTTCGCCTCTGATCACTTGTTATAAATAGAATAAAGACCAAGGCTTGAAATATGGCAGGAAAGATCAACTGCCTCGTCCTGAGATACTTAAACCATGCTTAAATCCATTAAAAGATATTTAAAATAATTATCTTGCAACAAACTGAGAAAATCTCCAATGAGTTCCGCGGATGATCTGGTTCGCTACATCAAAATAACGGAATTGTTTGAAGTTGGATCAGGTTTCTCGTAATTCCTTTGAAATTGTACGAAAAGTCTTTTTAACCTGCTGTAAACGGTCGCTTCTCTTTCCATCTGCTCCATTTTAAACCTGGTAGCACCATTCACTTTGACAACGTGCTTGGAAAAACAATGAAGCGTCCCTTATCGTGCGGCATTTTTTTGACAAATTTTCGATGAATTTGAATACACATTTCTCGATTGAATATGGCGTTTATTTTCGTCGCTGCGGTTTCTCAAACTTTGGCAATGTGTTCAATTGTTCATTACTAAAGAAACTCAAACAGCAGATATCCAAGCGCAAGGCCTTCTGGGAAGTCAATAAACATACAACGATAGGAGAATATAGCAACCAACGCGACAATCCAAGGTAATGACGAGTTACTTGCAGCTTATAAAATCTCGTAATTAACTTGTTTTGATAATTGATTTTAATTCTATTAGCTTCAAAATGATTGTATAGATGACTGTGTGAATTGTGATAATTTTAAATTTTAGAAACGTTATTTTGTCGATGTCATTTTTTCCTGTTGTGTTGATCTCACGTGTTTGATCTGTCGTAAATTCTCCTTGTTTGAAAGCGACTATTTTGATCGCATTCCTCAAGCAAGTGTTGTTCATTGTGAGTAACGGCCGGATCGTTTTCTCTCTCGTAGAAAAGACTGCAAAGTTGAACTCACATTGAGCACAAACACAGCGACTGCCCCGTGGAGACCAGAACATGATTTGAAGTTGAAGGGACTGTTGTTACGGTTCTGCTATGTCGTCGTACAAGAAGTCTTCTGTTCGCCATTGGAGCGAGCGTGTTAACGAAGCTGTCATCTTGCGAGGGAGCAATGGCAGTTTCAACTTGTGCATTGAAGGCGGCTCGGAATATGGACAGTTTGTTGTGATTGGGGATATCATCAGCGACAAGGTCAACTACAAGCTAGGAAATTTATCACCGGGAGAACTAGTTTTGGAAATTAATGGTCGTCATGTGGCTGGCTATACACAGACCGATGCGATTGCTTTGATCAAGCAAAGCCAGGAGGCGTTGGAGCTCGTCAGTGTCTACCCAGGTAAGGAAATGCTGGAGAGTAATATTTCGAAATGAAACACCCTCTCTCCTCCGTCTCGCCGTGCCAGGAGACAATCCTGGTTGTGGTTTGTCATCAAGTGGCTCCTGTTCGTGACTGTTCCGATTTCTCTTCCCTACTTGCCGCCGCTATGTCGGGACTGACAAAGACGTCTGTCGAGTTTTCTCAAGGGTTTTGTGGCAGCCAGTTCAACGCCAAATATCAGTCAGTCGGTTGCATAGGCCTTGTTCAGCTGATCATCATTTATCTTTTCCTCTGTGCTAAATATTATTGGATTTCAATATCGTATCTGGTCAGTTTGTCAACTCACAACCTCGTCAGTGCTGCAACTACTCCCCCCCATGTTTGATCTTTGCGTGGTTTGATGCTCGCTGCGATAAAATTGAATGTTGACCGATGTTTTCGCCGTGTTAATCTCTCAATCCTCGAGATCGCACACTTAAATTTCCGGGTACGATCAACTACGATTGACCGCAAGTTTCAGGCCTGCATATTTACGCTGTGATGTGTAGGACATGCCCTGCTTTGTGCTGCATTCTTTTTGCACTTTTAACCTTCAATCGTTAGGTTTTATTTTGAGCGAACTTTACCCCATGGCGATCTTTTGTTTACGACGCTCTTGTATCAGTTGAGTAATTCGGGCCTCTTGTTTGCTTTTCGGCTCTTTGCTTTTCGTGATATCTGTTAATTTGCAACTGTGCCTGCTTTTCACCTGACGTCTGTCTGGTGGCCTGTGCCACTGTTTAGTTCTGCCGATGAGTCATTTCGCTCAGTTATCTTCTGACTCATCGCGAATGGCCTCTCGATTGCTCATCAAATCGCCTTTCTGCTCATAACTACAACCCGTTAAGCTGCTTTGCCTTCTTAAATTGTCTCCCGTGAGGTTATCGTGTGGTTTGATTTTGTGTGAATTACTTTCCGACACGACTCCATGTTGCCACCAACCAAAGCGTGGTGCCTTGGCGTGTTTTTGTTTGCCCTCTCGGTAAACATTGCCTATGCAAAAGGACTCTGCTCGGGCCGATTTCCTCATTTCTCTGTCATCGTTGACTCATTGCATTCCCTGATTGCCACGATGTTTACGCAGCAGCCGGCACGCGCTGTCTTGTCCCTCGAGGTCATTCTTGCTGTTCGGTTGAAATGATGTCATCTAGATCACGCTCATTTCATCTTAATGATAATAGCGAAGTTTGAAACATAGGAGCAACGATCGTTCTTCATACACATGGATTAGAACTTTGTCAATAGATGTCAGCAGCTCGTGATCTCCGACTGTGTGCTCCCAATGGCGATTGTTTTGATTCTGAGCAGCGAACAGCTGAGGATGATTTTAAGACCTTTTCCAGTTCTCTGCCTCTCGAAAAAGTGTAATCGTAATAGACAGTGTTCACAGCAAGCTTTGGGCTGAATTGGACGCCACAGTTTGACCCTTTTACAGTAAAATAGCAAAGATTCCTCCCAGTCCATGGTTCATTTGAAGCATCATCAACATTCTTCTGAAGTCTGCTTTCCTTGCCTTCCATTCTGCCTTGACGTGAACTGCCAAGAATGAATTGTACTACCCTACAACTGCCTGTACACTCAGACAATTTATGATTCCCATAGCGTAGCTGTTCGATTGAATTTGGAGGTTCCATTATTCGGCAGCTCATGATTCGACTGAAACTGAATTTTCGAATCTTATTAGTAGTAAATCACTTTGAGGCAATCAGTAGCAGAAAAGACGATACAATCAAACCTGTATTAGCAGCCACCTCTATAGAGCAGCCACCTGTGTATAAAGGCCATTCTTAATATCCCTAAAATGACATTATCCATAGAAATCAAATCAACCTGGACAGAAAGGCCACCTGTCTATAAAGGTTGTTTTCCTCAAGTCCCAAAGGTGACCATTATAGACAGGTTTCACTATAGTGCTATTTTCTGCATTCCCTGGAGTAAGACTTCCACAAACAAAGCATAAACAGCAATTGTATTTAGACAACAATCGTTTGAATGAAATCATTTGATTGAATAACCAGGATTTTGTATTAGCAAAATCTTCCAAATCTTTCTGCCAAGATGTAAATCACAAAAGAAATAACTCAGATTTCGAGTAGATTCGAATAATCTTGGTTCGAACAACATCCTTACCCAATCGTGCTCTAGCAGGAATGGCATATAGCATTTTGGTAGCAGTACTTGCTGACGCATGTATCAGTGATTACTTCTCCACCGGCGAGCCCATTGTGAGACAATTGGTTTCGCACAGTGAGCAAACAAGCCATACAGGCATTTCACAAAAGTCTTGCACGTAGTTGTTTTGCATTTACTTTATATTTTGAAGGGCCTGACTAACATTGTTACATTGAGTTCTCTGTGATATAGTATAATCAACTGGCTGAGCTGACAGTGTAATATCGCTGTCTTACTGTAATCATAATGTAGCCTAAATGTCACGTTGCACAAAAGTAGGATAAAAATAACTCTCGATAACTTTGTAAGTGCTCCATCCATTGCTCCCAAATCAATGTAGCCTAACCGCGGAGTATGTACCTACTGTACATCTTGTAGCAATGGGTCAAATGACCGCATGATTTTATTGAGCTTCCTTTCCGAGTACTGAGTTTACCTAGGGACAACTTGATGATAGATACAAAAATGTGCAGTGGACATTACTTGATACCCGATCAAATAGAGAGCGAAAAAGTCGATGGGCGACGCCCGCTGTATAGGTGCATCATAATTCGTCCATCTTATTCACCCTCAGCCTGATAGACTGAGATGAATTATGCTGAGTCCTGCCATTGGCCCTGGCGGCAAAGCCGCTAATTTACAATTAATATATACAGTGCATGGTCCGCTACGTGAAGAGGCCGTTCCTCTACCTCTTAATACATGGTCAGGCGCAGCGCACAATATATAATATCAACGAGAAAATAACAGAGACCATGCTCCTTTGTTCTCTATTGCATTGATTTGTGTAAGTTGAGCTCGCACTTCAGATAGTTGAGTCTTAGCCTTTGTACTCTCCTACTTGGATTGTAACTTTACTCCCAAGGCCAACTCACAAGGATTTAAAGCCCTTTACCTAAGGTGGCTTATATTGGATACGGTACTTGGATAGTTAAATAGCGTACTGCTTACAATTGCTATCAATATTTCACCACTTGTCACATCAGGAGGACAATTCATTCAGCGGTACTCATCTGGAGTTGATGTCACTTTACAGTCACTAAATCTAAACAATGTGCTGTAAATTATGTAATGTCACTTGATTGATAAATACTGCCATTGAATGAGTCTAAGCAATAAGCACATGTTGTGAGTACCTTCTGGATTAAATGGCCATACAGTCTTTAACTAGTTTTCAGCAAGTATACACAACCACTGGCAACTTGAACTTTGCATCATACTTCGTTCTCTCTTTCTCTGAATCATGGACAATCGCCAATTGTCACAAGTCGTTACAGATACCTTTTTGTTGTCCTTGACCAACTAGGAACTAAGTTATGTGTGTGCAGATGGCAGTAATTGTTGTGTAAAATGAGATCTGAATTGACGCAATTGAAAGCAGTAACTTCAAACCAGATTGAAATAGAGTAGTGAGGGGATGAATATGAGAATGGAAAGAACCAAAATTCTGACAATTTGCAAAACCGGTGAAATTGATGTAATAAATTGATTATTTATTTTCCTTTTGTATCTTCATTGCAGGTCAAGGCATCTCTAGAGATTTGAGAAAGTACTTGGGCACCCGTTTCCAACGTGGTTCAGTTGATCATGAGCTCCAACAGACCATTCGTGATAATCTCTACATGCGCACAGTGCCTTGTAAGTCTTGTTTCTTAATTCTGTTATGGATATTACAACTGCTGTGTGCTGTAGTATGTGGAGTATAATCGAGAATTAAATATCCTAGGTTGTATGACAGTGGAATATGTAAATGATGTAATGCATGCATTTGGCTGGGCACAATAAAAACCTCCTTCTCTGATGGCTTGCAAGAGTTTAGAAAGAAAGCGTATAAGTAGAAAGGCATTTCTGTAAAGCTGATGAAACATTTATAACAAACAAACAAGCACTTGTGCTTATGGGATGATCCTGAACATGTATTTTTTCTTTAAAACATGTCCTGCTCATAAAACTAGTTAAATGAAGACTTGAAGTCGCTTTATCGATTGCCTATTGGTTGATCGCTAGGGAATAGCTATGTGATTGGTTATATGTTGCTACTTTTGAATTGTTTCGAAAACGTGTATACACGTCAATAGCAGGACAAGGGTTAAAACACTATTTGTATTTAATTAACATTGGTTTGATAGTCGAATGAAATATTCTATCTTATGCAGAAAGTAAGTAAATAAGAATTAAAAAGATACAATTTGTTTCAGATTTAAGCCTGATTTGTAGGTTGTATTTCATCATTTGTTGTCGTTAGGCTGCTATCATAGCAAGAACCTTTTTTTTTTGGGGGGGGGGCAGCATATGTTATCGGACTTTGATGGCTGTACCTTGCCGTGGTTGTATGATTAGCCGATTCTTTAGTTCAACCAGTTGTCACTGTAGGACTGGCAGTGACTGAGTGTGTCGTAGTGTGTACCTTTCATTTTTCTGCAGTTGTAAAATTGATTGATTGCCATACCTTACAGGCACAACACGACAGCCACGCGATGGTGAGGTTCCTGGTGTAGACTACGAATTCCTGACGGTCGACCAGTACCTTGAATTAGAAAAATCTGGTAAATTGCTTGAGAGTGGCTTCTATGAAGGAAATTATTACGGAACCCCTAAACCACCCAAGACCCCAATGACCCCAGGAACGGGAACCATACGCAAAGTGAAGTGAGTGGAATTCTGTTATGTCTTGAAGTTGATAGCATATGTACATTAACCCTTGTCCTGCTCATAAAAGTACTTAAGTGAAGACGTGAAGTCACTTTATCGATTGCTGATTGGTTGATCACTAGGGACTAACTATCTGATTGGTTTTATGTTGCTACTTTTGACTTTTACTTGTCAATAGCAGGACAAGGGTGGAGCCTAGCAGACTGTGTGCTTCACTTGTTTGATCAAATTGCTTTCTTTTGACCATTGGATTTTTTTGTCTTGTATTGCAGGAAGAAACCAGCAGGAGCTATGGCAACTGCCATCACCAGCCAAAGCAGCATATCTGCTCGCAAACCCAGTCAATCTGAGGAGGGTCCTGCTCTACCCAAGAATTGGCAAATTGCTTACACTAAAGACGGAGAGACATACTATGTGGAGTAAGACATTTGATTGATTTGACTGAATGTTTGTCTGAAATCGTAAATGTCTAAGAACTGAGATTTAAGAACCTCCGCATTGAGTCATTGTTTAGTAAGGATAGGAAATTAGAGTTCACAATTTTCTGCATAGTAGGGGTAGCCAAGAGATAATTTAAGTAAACATTAGCAATTTGTTTCATTTTCTGTGAAGTAATTTTAAACCCTAGTTTTTTTTCCTTCACATTTGGCTCAGTAATTGCATGGTGTAGGCTCAGTGTTAAGTGGAAGATTTCGTTTTCCTCGAGCTAGTTGATGAAAGTGATCACGGAAGACATTGTTTGACTGATTTTGCTTATTGCAATTGTAAATGGAAATCATTTCTGTTTGATTTCAGTCATTCCACGGGTCGGACGCAATGGGAAGACCCCAGGAAGAAGGTTCCAGTAGAAGGCAGTGCTGCCCATGCATCATCGACATTGTCGAAAGCAGCCAGCACAAGCAACTCTCAACTAAGAGAGGACGAGAATGAAGGTTTGAATCACAATTTGAATTTGTAGAGTCTAAACGAGTTTAGGAAGACTAGCGAATTGCCGGGAATTACAAAATTTTCGCCATTCAATTCATGGATTGGGAAAGTTCAAGTTTATTTGATTTGTGTACTTTTGACACGTTTAGGTTTACCCGAGGGATGGGAGAAGGTCGAAGATTCTAAATACGGCACTTACTACATCGAGTGAGTCTAACAGTTTTGACTCTATTTTTTCTGTTGCATCTGGAATAATGATTTGATTCAAAATAGCTATGTGTCGTTTCCGCGGGAGGGGCAGGAATGATTGCTGTTGCATCGTTTGCTGCTCTTGTAATCTGATTTTCACTGTCAGTTCTCTTGGTTTGAGATTGTTTTGACGTCTGGTTGTTTTGGGAAAGGTCCTTGCCTCAGTCGTTTCTAAACAGTGGCGTCATGTTTCGTTGACAGCCATGTTAACCGACGAACGCAATACGAACGACCGACGGCCGCCATGAAGCGTCGACCGAGCCAGTCAAGTGTACACTCCACCAAATCTATCGACAGGTACACACGACACTATTATAAACATAAACAACCGCACGCATACTTGAAAATTGTCTGTTTTGATAAGTGGAGAAGATTCTGTTTTGTTAAACTTTCCTGCGGCTGAGCCTTCGTTGTATTTCATGGTCACCCGAAGGCGCTGCTCCTGCAAATTGTTGACTTCTATTTCGCTTTTCCTTATTTCGCATCTGTTCCGATGCGAGCAGAGAGCAGCGAAAGAAGTCGATGGAGCAAATGGACATTAAAGGCGAGACGTTTCGCATCGGGCTTCGCAAGGGCGACAAGGGCTTCGGTTTCACGATTGTCGGCGGTGAGCGACCTGGCGAGCTGCTGCAGATCAATAACATCGTCCGCGGCGGCACGGCAGATCTCGACGGCCGACTAAGAACGGGCGACACTATCGTACGATTGAACGGCAGGAATGTCACCTCGTGGACGCATCAGGACATCGTGCGCTTTCTGCAGAGCACCAGGGTAAGGCAACGGCTTCGTCATTGATTGTCACGCTGTCTGTCTGTCTGTCTGTCTGTCTGTCAAGTGTGGTTGATTATCAACCGTATGCATTTGGATATGAGATGGTGATCATGTTTTTAAGTTGGAAACAAAATGTTGATAGCAGTTTTGTCATCCTGTCTTTGTGGGAAGCCTTCTGTCGTTACTTCTTGCTTGATGGTGATCCGTGGGTTTGACTTTTAGCTTGGCGACTTGGTTGAGGTGGACATTGTTCGTGGCTATTCGCTTCCATTCGATCCGTCTGATCCTGCCGTCAAGAAGGTCGGCAGCAACACTTTTGTCAAGAGCTCGTCTTCGATTGCCGAAGGAACGGGGAGCATGCGCACTGCGCAGTCCAATCAGAGCCTCTCCAGCAACACTTCGACTGGCACGGGAAAGAGGCACCCTAGTCAAGACCTAGACGGAAATGGCTACGCGGAGATCAGAAGTGAGTTGATCAAATAGATGTTGATTCTCAGACTTACGCTGCTTGTGATTAGAGAGTTTGAAGCAGCTGTAGTAACGACGGTTTGTTGATATTTTACATTGAGAACATTTCGTCGCATTTGGGTTTGCCTGCAGTAACTTACTTTGCGTATGAATTGAGAGAGATGATTTTGTAAGGCTCAAGTTCCTCATTTCTTTTCTTGTGCAGCCTTGAGTCGCTCGAACACCCCGTCTCGGAGCACTTCGCGTGTCGGTCCGCCTGAGCTCTTCAAAGTCACTGTCACCAAGGGCAACAAGGGCTTCGGTTTCACAATCGCCGACAGTTCCTACGGCCAGCGTGTGAAGGAGATCATCGATATGGAGCGATGTCGTGGGCTTCAATATGGCGACCTCCTGTTGCAGATTAACAATACCAAAGTGCAGCATCTGGATCATTCGGAAGTGGTCGACATGTTGAAGTTCTGTCCCAAGGATGTTGAGACCTTCTTCATCGTCCAGCGCGGTGGTGAGTCATCGGACAACGAACGAACAAATACCCCTGCCACTCTAACCACCGATAACACCATGAGCCTCTCCTTTGCGGCCACTGACAACGAACGGCTTTTTATTGTCTGAATTTCCATTCCCTTTGCTTGCGCGTCCTTACGTTTTACACTCGTTGCTTTGTTGCAGGTGCTCTTACGGCCGTCAAGCCAGTCCCGACGCCCCCTGTCCGCAGGGAGTCCACGTCGCGCCCTGCCGACCAACAGCCGATGCGTTCCAAGTCAACGCCCGCCACGACGCATCACGACGCGCGCCAAGATTATGCGGACCGTGACCATCACACTGATGTCGTGGCTACTTCCGGTGAGACAACAGAGAACAAATCGCCGAGCTACGCCGAGGACAGAACGTCATTACAACGAGACACCGCCGATGGGCGACGGTACGTAAGCAATTATTCGGCTATATTTCTTTTGTCCTGTCTTACTCTCTCCTTATTCTGATATGTTGCAAGTTGAGTTGTCTTTAGTTGGATATTACTCTTGTTTTTATAAGTTGTGATGAATTGTACGTCAGGGTTGATGTTTATTTGAAAACTAGCTGACGAAGAGGGCTGTCTATTCATAATGATGTAGAAATAATGGGGATTTTTATTTAGTTATGTCAATTAATGGTGTTCCGTTGTCTTTGACAGACCTGGAAATGATGCTCCTTCTTCGAACGATGCCGTTCCAACGAGCTCTGACTTCGTGATGACGTTGAAGCGCGGCGAAGGAGGCTTCGGCTTCAGAATCACCGGCGGCCAAGAGGAGCAGACGCAGGTCGGTCGCCAAGCAACAAAACACATCCCTTTTTGTTGATCAGCATCGGCCGTTAATAGATTTCGTTACAAGATATAGGCTAATGACGTCATAATTCGCAGTAGATGAGGTCTGTTCAGCTCGAGCACTAATTCAAATTGTGCGTCTACTTTACAAGGGAAGAGTAATAGAAGTATAAGCATCTATGGGTTATCCTGTCTCACTTACCAGTTGTCGTAACCCTGAAGTGGTCGCTTAAGACAGGTTTGGTTTTAAATCCCATGTTTCACTAACTCAGGCAGTCTTTTGTGTGGAGAATGAAGTAATGACTTCGATCGTCCCTGATGACATTGCACNCGTCTCTTGACCGGCATTACTTATGTTTGTAGGTTGCCATAGATACAATCGTGCCTAACGGCCAAGCTGATCGCGACGGGAGACTGAGAACTGGCGATCTCATCCTGGCCATTGACGGCATCAATGTTGTCGGTGCCAGCCATCGACGCGTCATCTCGCTGATGGGCAATGGCGCACTGAACGGCCAAGTGACGCTCAGGGTGCGACGGAAGGGCCAGCCCACTGCACAGCCAGGTACACAATAACCACGCCTTTCTACTCAATCACTTGGATACCAGGCATCGATTGACTGGGCTCCGTCGCGTTTAACTGTAGTCAATAATGGTGATTTATTTGGATTCCGTGTGGGCTTAATTATCTCTTGACTCGCTGAGTNTTACTTCCATACGGAAGAGCTAAGCATACTGTTTTGCTTGTGTTCACTTTCTGATTGGTGGCCTCTGTTTCATTTTTACTCAGTCTCGTCTTCCATACAAGATGGTCGTCGATCTGCACCCCCTACCGCCTCGTATTCGATTACCCAGACCACGACGTCAACTTCCGGCTACCAGAGTGACGTACCGCAGAATCTTCGCCAAACTCGCTTCGGTTCGAATACACGCGCCAAGTCGTTGACAAACGGCGTCTCGATGCCAGGCATGGACGAGATCGCGGCTGGGTCGTCTCCCTTTCATCAGCAGCAACAACCGCAGTCCAGATTATCACGACCGAAGTCTTTGACGGACGGCGTACCCGAAGATGCTTTGAATGGCTGGAGCGACGACTACCACCAACATGGCGGAGGCAGGGCCAGCGGTCATGACAGCATGCGAAGACAATCTGACGGTCGCATTTTCAAGAGCACCCCTGACGTCACCAAGATCGTTAGGGCGTCAGAGGGAGTCACCCCCGTAGCGCAAAGAGTAGAGAGACCCGGGCCCAGACACGTGCCCCCGCCTGTTGCCCCCAAACCGAAAACCATTTCAAAGCTCCCTCGTGCCAGGGAACTTGTGCTGCGCCGCAATGAGAACGAAGGATTCGGCTTTGTCATAATGTCGTCGATCAACAAAGTTGGTTCGATCATCGGTAAGTCCAAATTGTCGGCCGCTCCGGCTGCAGACAGTCGACATCGCGCGCGCACTGTTGTTGTGGTCGCCTGTCATTGCTGACGTATTCATTGTCATTATCTGCAGGACGCATCATTCCTGGCAGTCCCGCTGATCGTTGCGGTGAACTGCACGTTGACGATCGTCTTCTTGCCGTCAATGGTCGTAGCGTCGCAGAAATGGCGCATTCGGACATCGTCGCCTCAGTCAAGCATTCTGGGATGGCCGTGACACTGAGAATCGAACGACCAGGTAAGTCCAGACGACAACCTCGACCAATGCAGTGCTTTGCAGCCTTGTTGTCTGTTGCGGCTGTGCTTTCGTGACGCGGTCCTTAATTGTTTGCATTTCTGTTGCAGCTGAGAGAAGCGAAACACAACGATCTCAATCGGTCAGTCTCATGACACATCCCTCTCTTGCTTTGTGTGATCGTTGGGCTTGTCTTGATCTCTGCTTGTGGCAAATGCGTTTATGTGATGTAGCTTCCAACAACAATTTCTCACTTTCACTTTTCCAGGTGCCTGCCACTCAGATGAACTCATACCGTCAAAGTGATACCGAGGTTGATCAGGAGATGCAGCGGAGAGAGGCTGCCGAGAGGAACAAAGAAGACTTCCGGCGGCAACAGCAGGTGACTTGATTGATTGATTGATTGATTGATTGATTGATTGATTGATTGATTGATGCAGTGATTCAGTTATGCAGTGATTCAGTTATGCAGGGAATTACTATAGACGTGAACACATTGTAGAAAATCCAAGCCAAACTTGAATCCAATCCTATCCGCTCTTTCGCAGGAGATCCTTCAAAAGCAACAGGACGAGATGCGTCGATTGGAGGAAGCGCGTCGTCGTGGCGTTCGGGATCGCGAATTGAGCCAGCCTCCGCGTCCTAAGTCTGCTCCGTTACACAATCGTGACCATGAGATTCAGCACGACCACTACCAGAGCGACGCCGAGGCCAAATGGAACGGCGGACACACCATCACCAAGGACAACGCCATGTCGAACGGCAGCAGGCAATACCAGCGCGTCACCGTCCAAGCGCAGGGAAATGACACGACGTTCATCGATCGCAAGCACGTCGCTTCCACGTCAACGCCGTCACTGCGCGAAGAACGTAAGCCGCTAATCGCCGTGCGCAAGATCAACCCCGGTGACGTAGCCAGTGTGGTGTTGCCACGCGGCGAGAAAGGCTTCGGTTTCAGCATCCGCGGCGGCGAACAACTCCCGCTGTTCGTCTTACGCATCGCTGAAGGTGGTCCTGCGGCCCTCGACGGCAGACTGAAGGTGAGTGAGGAGAGGCAGATCTTACAGAAAATACGAATATTTGAATGAGTGTAATCCGTGCACTATCTGAGATGCTGCCACATAGTACACATTATACCATCATACAAAACACATAACTGTTTTCTGCAGGTCGGCGATGAGATCCTGGAGATCAACAACAAAACGACTGAATCGTTGTCTCACGCCGACGCCGTAGGAATGATCCGTCTTTGCACAGACAGAGTCAGCCTTGTCATCAAACGACCTTACAAGGCCGCCGGTAAGAGGCCCTTTTCAGTTGCTGCTGCTTTCTATTCCGACGCCCATTTATATAGATGGATAGATAGTTTATTTTGATCATGAAATAAGCAAGATTAATACATGGTAAGGATAAATTAAAACAGTCTAGGTTCACATGATCAGGGTCATCCCTTACGCAACGCTGCTTGTTTGTTTGGGAGACCCTCATTTACAAGAATATAACATTACAATAATATAGTTTCTATGATGGATACATTGAAATACAGTTTATGATATTGAAAATGTAGTTAATAATCAAAAAGAGGAAAGAGGAGAGAGCAGAAGATCAGTCATAGAGAACAGACATAGAAGTTCTTTGTAGTACAAGTTGAGTAATAATTAGAAAGCAATTGCTTCCTCAGAAGTCGTTTAAAATGTAGTAGATGTATATCAAATGAAAACTTGAAGTTGTTCCAGAGGGTAGGGAAGTGGTAAGCTGGATAGTGCTGGAGGGATGTTGTTTTTGCAAATGGTACTGAAAAGACATTACACTTCCTTCTGGATTGTTCCATTTGCAATGTTATGTTACGGCAGATGACGTTGTGTAAATTTATATCTTTGGGTAGTACTGTTTACTGCAAGGATCTTATTTCATTACATAAAATTGTTTAATTTAATTCGATTACTATTTAGTAGTATTATAATTGAAATTGTGTAGGTTTGATGAAACCAAGAATGTTACAATTTTCCAGTTAGAAGTTTTGCCTTGTTTCCCTTGCTGCTTCTTGCGATTGTGCTAGTTGATCTTATCGTTCTCGGTTTGCGTTGTCATTCCAGCAGGCGAAGAACAAGCAGCCAACGGTCCCCCGCGCACTAGCTCCCGCGGGGACAGCTACTTCACAATTCCACGATCTGGCTCATCACGGTCGATTGAAAGACCGAAATCAGTCAACTATTGAGTAGAACGAACCCCCTGCTTGTTTACTCGTGACGTCCGTCGATGTGACCCGTGACCCCCGTCATCACATCATTCGCGTCGTCTCATTTGGCCGAATGCATCCATCGAGTCGCTTCCATCATCATCACGTCGGTTCTAACGTCGTAGCGTCTGGTCGTCGTGCGTTGAACGCGTGATCTGCGATACACCGTATCGTTTTACTTTGGCAGAATCCGTCGTTTGTTAGGGACAGTTGTACAGAACCTGTTTAATTTCTTTGCATCGAAATGTATCTCGCATCTTCTTGGGATGCTCTCTCTATTTTTAATAATGGCGGCGTGTTGCACGAGTGAAGGTGTGCTGGAATGATGTGGTTCATTTTGAAATGATTTAATCCTTTACTTGGTTGTGATGAAATTCATTACTCTGTCTCCAACTGCCTCGTGTGTGGCTTTAATAGGTGATGCGAGGAATAATTCATTCCATTGGAAATTTGAAATTCTGTCACGGTTGACGGCCTTGCACTGCAACTAAATTTAGAGGGGAAATCGTGTGTTCCTATCGGCGATTACATTAGACTAGTAAATAGGCATTAGTCAGACGCATTCTAGTGTGCTTTCCGATGACAGCAGCGGCGGTGCTTGTGGTCAGCGGCAGAAAGGCTTGTTGAGTAAACAATGCGTGGTGTGTGTCCTATTGTTTTGGTGATTCATGTTGCCTCGCCATCATCGGAGCTTTCAGTCTCGCCATCTGGCAAAGACTTTGTTGTCTCTGACGGCGGTGCATGCTCCTGAGGACGACCCTTCGTTGCCTCGTCAACGGAAGCAAGAACCTGCAGGCGTGTTTGCGGTGAGTAAGTAACAGAAATCGCGCGGATATCGAGCCTTGCTTGCCCGGCTTGTCCACGAAGCTACGCTCACGGTTTCTCTGTCAGCTGCTCCGTAACAACGAAATGAGGTAAAACTACTGCTTAAGCAAGCGTGGTGCCGAGGCCTCGGAATTAGTGGCCTCTGTAATTATCAAGAGACAGGGGTTCGACCTTCTCGATTCACAACGCTGCGTATCGTGACGTGAAGGGGTTACGCAACAACAAATTGCGCGTCGCGCACATCGACTATAACAAGTGAAACTTTTAATTGTACTTTTGCTACCATTTTATCTAAACTGTCTTTGTAAGAAGGCTTTTCACGAGAAACGGCAACCTAGCAAGTTGCACCGGAGGATCACAGAGAACGATAAAGCGGCGGAGCGTTGTGAGAAGTCTCGGATTTGTTAGTAAAATGCTTCTTGTTGGGATGGTCCAGTTTGGCTCTGTAGAAAGGTAACAAAAGTGGCTTTTTGACACCGAATCTAGGCTGAATTTGCTAAAGACTGTGCACTGCAGGCGCTAAACTAGCAGTACAATAAACTAGAACATTGAGCAGCTCTGGCAGCAAGCCCAGAAATTCATTCCCAGAACACAATAGCAATGCGCATGCGCAGCAGCCGCTGTACTTCTACTTGCGGACGCGTCAAGTTATTTGTTGACATTGTTTTTCATGAAGATGATGTATACGCTGCAATAAAATTGATTGATAATAGCCTGCCATGATTTACATTTGTCTTAAAAGCAAGCCATTGGCTAGAAAAATACCCGAACCACGGTTCGGAACTGCAAAAGGGCAAATTGCGACTGTCTGTCGCTCAGACAGCAGTTCTAGCCTTTCTCGCGTGAGCTATGCCTGCAGAGAGTGTTTCTGTTATCTGCAGATTGTAAGTTGTTCAAATTATATGCAATCCCGTAGGACATTGTGGGTCGATTGAAGACGAGGCCAGGTAGGTTTTATCAAGTTCTCTCTTTGAGCCTCAAGTTATACATTAAGGCTCTTGCAGGCGCTGAACAGGCAGGCTGCAAGGGAAGATGTAAAACTTTCGATGTAGAACACCAGCCGCACCGAAGTATAACAACCATTCATCGCGTGCATTGCAGTTTTTAAGCATCTCCTTTAAACTGAACAGATAGACAATGCCTGTCTTGCCATGTCAACAAGCACGAAATGACGGACAACGACCGCATGAATGTATGAGAGTAGTTACTGAACAGACACATTCCAGACCAATGGCTTATTTGTCTGAATTCACATCCAGCGCCAACACCAGAAGATCACTGGCAAGGGTCAACCCAATGCCATAGACACATCCAACCGCGCATCTTGCCCAAACAATACCAAGTCACGGTGACTCAGGCAGAATGTGCTTGAACGCATTCGTGATGTGTGTGTTAACCTGCCCAGAGTGACCAGATCATGATTCCTCGTGGCTGGACGCGGCAGCTTGGCTTTGGTGAACTAACATAGCTAAATGTTTGAACAAGTCAAATCGTACCCCCTTCGCTTCGATCTAAAATGTGTGACGTATTCACAAGTTGACTCATATCAAATGTTCGATGACGCAATGAGATGGATCTGTTGTTGATTTAGCGTTGCTGTGGTTATTACACGGCGGTTGTGAGATTGCAACCATTGCAGCACTGGAAGAGAGGCTGAGTTCCCTTTGCAAGACATCATGCATGTTTTGTTCAATGCAAAGCGCTGTCGAGCTCGTTTCCTTTCTTCCATGTATAATTGTCATCGCACTGTCGGAGGCGTTGTGTTTTTGGCGCATGACACGGTCGAATTATAATGCAAAGAATCCTTGTTGTTGATGCCGTGAGGCGCGTTGTGGTCTCGTTTATCTGTATGAGCCTCGCTGTCTCTTGTTTAACCTGCTGATGCCCAATGCTCGCGGGTTGCATCCCCCTTTGGTTGAACCCTGAATCTATCGGTGAGATAACCGCGCTTAGGTCAATTAGAACAGGGAAAACAGAGTGAGGATGGGAAGTTTTCTGAATAATGTACATCATCGGGACGCTTCTCATTTCCACTGTCGCAAGGCATAAACTCCGATCTCTCTCTTAGGCAGACACGCTTGTTGCTTGTGGTTGATACGACGCCACAGAAGTGTCCCTGTTGAAAGCAATGTGCACATTTGCTTGCATGCCGATATCATGTCAGACCTTCTACCCCAATTCTGTTGATCATTTTGAATCGATTTTCATCTGGAAATACAACATTACACACTCTCGTCCCATCCATTTCTGATCTCTTGACATCTCCTTCAAGATCATAATACGTCACCAGACCAGAATAAACGTAAATTGAATCACTATAATTCATATGATCCGAGTGACTGTCTGTCTGCGATTGTTCGCGCCATCAAAGCCAGACAAGTTGCCCCTCCGTTTCGCACCACGACAAACACTCCAACCGCTGTTATGCGTAGAACATCTTGGCTACCACGGTCTTTATTTTTCGGCTCACAGCACGTTCGACTAAACATCCGTTTTCTCTGGTGACTGGACTAGTACCAACGACAGTGGCTTCGTCTTGCTTTAACACTTACTTCCCATCGCTTTCACTCTGATGAGTGCTATTATTGGCCTGCTATGAAGAACCAAGAAAGCCAACGAGGCCAGATATTGTGCTCGCCATCACGCGTTGACAAAAAGCGAGGCCGCGCTTGAGCTGCGACGACTCGCAAAGGACATTGGGTATCTCCCACATTACATTTCAGTCGGTCACGTTTCAGATGTTGGTCTTCGCATTGTCACCACTCTGAGCTACTGATCAACAGTAGCCAGACCACTCTTGTCTGTAGCCGGTCAAAGATGAGGCAATTGCTGCGATAGCCGACAGAATCATCCGCGTGCTACAATGTACGTCCACGTCCGTGCCTTGCAACAATGATCCGAATTTACAGGGTCCATCATTAGTCGGACGCCGTCATTTGTGACTAATCTTCCGCTGCTTATATTTATTATTATTATCGTAGATTTGGGTTATGACTCCGTTGATTCGGACCCAATTTGTTAGGACAATACTTTGTTTTCTCTTCAGTTTGGTTCTTTGATCGCCATGATGCTTTTGGCATGGTTTGCTGAGACTGATCTGTTCTTAGTTTGGACATTTGTTTTGTTTTGCAGTTTGGAACCCAACTAGCGCTGTTGTACTACGCCGTCTCCGATTCTTTCTGGTCGGCTTTCAAGCCAAGAACTGCATTGTCTTCTGTCACGGTAATTTGTGGATACCGTAGTATGATACTCATAGATAATCCAAGCGAAACAACTGAACCAACGAATTCAAGTCTTCCTGAATCGCGCATTTGTTGCGGCGACATAGAGCGCAGGTCGCGAAAGCATGCCCTCGGAAAGTATGGAGCAAGAACTCAGGGCTAAGGGATTGTTGGTCCCTTAGTCCTTGCTTGGTAATGAAAACAGAACCAGACGAATGTGCCGCCTCAGAATGAAGACGTACTTCTACTTTGAAGTGTGCATTTGTCGTGTCTTAGCCTGAAACATTTCCCATGAAGCAATGGCCGCCATCTTTGCTCCCTGTTGGTTCTTCATTCTCTACAACGCGTTTCGTCTACTGCTGAATCCAACCATGATCCCACACAAAACATTTCGAGAGACAAACCATCGCAGCTTTCTCCGCAGAGAACTATCGACTACTTCTAGTTCTTTTTAGTGAGTGATTTGGGACTCTAGTTACGTTCTGCGTAATCGACTTTACTCCGCCTTAAGTTGAGGACGAAACCGCTACACCAATGAGCGAAACACGGCGCGAGCGTCTTGAAATTAGAATCACAATTGAAGCTAAGGCGACGGTATGGAACTTTCCAGCCGCCTGCGTCACAATTAGGTGGGTTTTAGTGCTGATCTGCCCTCACTTCGACGAAAAGCAAACTCCCTTCATCAGAGATGAAAGCGGATTCGTGAATTTCGTCTTCGCTTGTTTTGTTGACGGTGCTCATTTACATAACAATAGCGTCGTGCCCCAAGGTGATACGATTACCATGACAACGCTGTCGTTCCCATTGTGAGATGGCGTCAAGGACGGGTGAACACACGCGCTGCAAATCGCAAGACGGGGGACAGCAAGGGGACTTGAATTTTGCTAAATTGATCCAATGACTCGATGAAATTGAAATAATTTTGCTCGTCCCAAGCTATTCTACTGAATTTCTGTATCTTCTGTACCAGAAATGACAAGAACAAAGAAACAGCTGCGATGGAAATACGCCACGCAGGATGCTTCACGAAGGACGCCTGGCGAAGGTAAGACTTGTACTTTTTTGCTTGATTTTTGGATCTTGCTGTCCGCTTCGCTTTTTGAGGCGACATTTTTCTACCTACTCAACAGTTGCCTTATGTAGCATTCTGTAATAATTTGTTTATTATTTTAATTTCGTTTTTCCAGTCATATTTAAACCATCACCAAGAAAAGAAAATTAATTAACTATGAATAATGTACAGTAATTTAATTAACACTCTTGGGTGATTGCGTTCCAGCGCGTATTGTCGCAGCCTTGATAGTAACCATGGTGATATCCAGTAGAGCTCGAGCCTATTCTTCGCCAGCTACTTGCAATGGTTTTATTCACCGTCAGTGAAATCATTATCGTGAGTAATGCTGTTTAGTGTTTACAATGGTACCTGGTTTAGTGGTCTTCTCTCTCTATGTATATAATAATAAT
>OFHS01000473.1:0-42024 GCA_900245855.1 Calvadosia cruxmelitensis
GCGACGTTTTCAAAAGGGTTAACTTTAGACGTCGCGTTTTTGGGATGCGTACAGTTCATGATTGCCCAATATTTACATGCAAAAAGTTTATTTTGACACTGTTGGGTTTCATGAAAATAACTGAACATCTCTTCAGCGACCATCCAAGTGACCATTCACACATTGCTACATTTGACCCCGATGCATCAATGAAACTAAATATGATGATGATGAATGATGTTCATCTTCACCAAAAAGGACAAGATGTGTGTTATACATATTGCAACATTCTATAGTAATTACACTAAGTAGATAAAAACTGAGTGATAAAATCAACATTGCTTCATTAGCTTGCTCCGTTTCTGTTTTGCCACCACCTTTGAACCTCGGTTTAGTCCTATGCAAAGATCCTCTTCATATTGCGGGTAGAACGTTTTCAAGAAAGCAACACCGATTGTTCACTGGTTTTGATTGTCAAGTAGGATAGCTAGTGGCGATTGCCTCAGAGTACTCTCAACAAAACTCAGCCATCTGTAGTGTGGTTGATATGGTTGATGCAGGAACAATTTGTGCATGTTTGTATATACAAAACTCAACAGAACTCAACTGTCAATACTGACCTTGCCTCTGACACAATCAGGAGTTGGTGGACAAGCAGCATAATCAACAGATATTCCAGCTAAGACATATTTGTTGTTCTGGAGAGAAAGCAACAATAAATCATATGAGAATATTAAAAGATTGTATGGCAAGGAACAAGAAGAAGCGGTCCATCTGAATAAACGATGATAAATATAATAAATAAAGCACAGAACAGCCAAATTTATCCAATCAACAACATACAGAAACTAATCACAAACTTAGAGACATATTACTACACCTGTTCTTCTTTATGTGACTTTGTCTCTCTGAGAAATATGTCTATCCTTCAATTTGTTACAAACACAATTGGGAATACTAACCTGCAGATCCTAGGTCGTAAATTTATGATATATTTCTTGTGCATTTACTTCTTGTCATGGATACACCAACTAGCATCCTAGCAAGCTTTCAATATGAGTTGCGTATCTAAATTTTACATCAGCAAAACAGCTACAACACGTTGCAATGCACACTACTTAATAAAACTACATGGGGTATATCTGTTTGATTAATGAAGTGACTGACGTGGTTCTTTTCTGCAGAAATATCCCTGAATTGTTATAAAAAGCTTTCTATCAATGATGAGCAGAATTATTTTGAAAACAAATGGTCCTGTGCTCTCTGGTCGGTTTACTTCATTTGACTGAAACTAAGAAACTTGAATATTTTTGAGGTAGAATGGCTCTTTAATCCAAGAAATTAATAAATAATTGCTTATTAAGTCTATTACACAGTTGACGTGTTGAACATTTACTAAAGGTTAAGTGCTATCAATCACCAACAGATGAGAGCCAAGCTTGAGAACGCCTGGCTGTAATCGTAAGTAAAAAGAACCACAGAGCAAAACCTGCACCATTCCTTATGCCAAACTGTTCAAACAACTGACAACATCAGTTTTTATTCTACATCAAAAAACTAAATCACAGTACTATCATTACTAAAACTCACATCGACTCGCTCCGATGTTAAAATGACAAAATCCCTTGCCTGTTTAACAAAACAAGCCGTAGTTTCATGCCTCATGTGTACTGCAGAATAAATAAATACAGAGCATTCATTCAACTTTACTTACAGAATGAACATAACGTCTTTACAAAGCACTGTGCAAGAAGTTCTGCTCATCAATGCTAGATTGATGACAATCATGATACATACTGATCTTGTATTTTCCATCTTCAATCTCTTGAAGCATTGTTGTTTTCTAAAATCGAATTAAGGACATTGACAAATAAAAAATTCAATTGTTTCATACAAAGAAAGCAACTACAAAGAATATATAAGTCCAACACGAGGTACAGCTTCTCGGAATTGGCAGTCATTGCAAACAGAACAGTGGTACTCAATGCTAACAAGTAATAGACTACATTTATTGAATCAATATTATTGAGAATGATCTGGAAATGGTTTAATACGGATATTGGCGAAGAAATGGTGGTTTGGGGCCATACTATGCACTGATATAGACGGAAAACCGTCAATATATCAACCGACGGATATATTTAACAAAAACAGACCATAAAAATTTATAGGCACTGCAAACATTGACCGTTATTGGTGAAATAATGATAATGCCGATACCGTTATTAGCGGAGTTGACTTAATAGTTGGGTCCTTAACATATCTGTCGCCAGAGCCTTCTACATAAAGTACAGGAGTTTTGACATTTATCTTGATCTTGAATTGCCTCGAATCCTCCATAAGCACTTGCTTGACTTAAATTCACTTGTTTTGAATATCAATTCAGACGTGTTTGAAAACCATGTGAATTAAAAAGTAACGCATGGAAAAGTATGTGAGTCTTAACAAAGGAACCATCTGAAAAGCGCTCTTTTCACATGTTTCCCTCCATGATTCTAACATGGACGTATCATGGATTCAATTCATATTGTGTTGACAAGAACTAAACTGGATGAATATGCTTTAAACTCTTGTAAAAGATAGGGTTCCAGTTCTCACTATAGGCAGCTCATTGATGCAAAGATGTTACCAAAATACCCTGTGGATTGTATTGAAAGTGATGCTGCAGAAAGCGTTGTATGCAACCTTGCAAGCAACATCATCATAGCTCTTTCGCAAATCTTACCTTAAGCATGCTATCATACACAAATCTTGTGGTTGGATTTGTAATTGCTTCCCAAACGGTGAGCGGGAGTGAGTTGATAACCCCACGGCCAAGAAAACTGAAAGCATGAAATTGCAAGAATGGCATTCAGATGTAGCACCCAATCCGAATTTGGAATGTAAAATTTACAACAATACCCTTAATTAGATAGATAGGTATTTATTTCAAACAATCACAGTAAATCACACAAGAAGCAGATAAACAATGGCTGTAAAAGCCTGTAAGCAAAAACTGGTATTGGAGCATGTAGTAGCTTACAAAGAATAAGAACAAAAATTAAATTCATATGACAGTGATTTTTTCAAAACAATAGAATAAAAATCAATAAAAGAAAAATAGAGTTATGATTGACAAATAAAGTTGATACTGTCTATATTAACAAAAGTGTACTGTTTGGCAGACACGGCAAATTTTATAGCACACGGTGATTACTGTTTGATTACAGCATGCATCTCTGTGATCGATGGTGCTGTCAAATAAAGGATAGCTGTATTGTCAAGTTTTAAAGGAGCATCCGATACTTAGGAAGATATCTCCCTTGAAAAAGCAGCAACACTTTGGCGCTACTTGCTGTACTCACAACCATTTGGGATATTGACGGCTCTAGCAGCACCGGACATAACGCAATGTATACCTGTGAATACTTTGCGATGCATGGACTTTCTTCATCATGACGATATCTTTGCTAATTCCTTGGAAACTGAAAGAATTGCAAAAGTCAGTAAGCAAAATAACGATCATATTTAGAGGCAGGGGTTACAAGAGGAGGCTAAAGGGGACTGTACCCTCACTCTCAACAACAAAGGTCAGCCCCATTATCAGAGAAAATTATTATTTCATCAAGGATTACAAGTTCATACAGAAAATATACTTTTATACTAGTCATTAAATAAACATAGTTGAGGATCCCCCGTGCTGGGGAAGGAAAACCTGCTTTAAGGAAATCCTGGTGCCGCTCCTGCTTCACAGGACATACAATATTGATGTGACTATTACAAAGCCTAAATATCCTACAATGAACTAACTGTGTTTGCATGTATATTGGATATCTGCAACATTACCTCTCACATAAGCCTAGTATATGAACTGTGTGCACTATTAGCACAAGCCAGACAGGTCCAAAGGAAATTCAAAATCTAAAGTGAACATAGAACGGGCTGGTAGCCCAGCAAATTCATACCTCCATTGCCCAGTTACATCAGGTGACGGTGCTGTCTTTATGCTGACGTGACTCGCTAATAGCACCTGCAACAAACAACACCATTGTCCTACTTCAGCAATAGCAAATACAAGGCAAGAGGAAGGCCGTGTGAAAGATCAGAAACAGATCTATGCCAAACACCCAGTTGAATCTACTTAATCGGATATCCATGAGAACTCAATAGACCATTATCACAAGCTACCATTTTGGAGAAAGCAAGTGCATTATGGGGAAGGTTGATGTCTCTGATTTCAGAATATGGAGAAAGTTGGATTTGATACTAATGCAGATTTCTTCAAGCTGCGCTATTTTGCTTAAACATATGATTCTCGTTAATATTCTGGGCCAGAAACCCAGTTTCTTCGCTGCTTCATGCACTCAACTTGCACCACAATGCACTGATTTTTCCCAAAATGGTAGCTCATGAAAAAGGTCTATTGTATACAATCGAATGAAATCCAACAAAGAAGGTCCAGTTTTGTTTATCGAGACAGTAGAGATACATGCATGCTCTAAAGAGATCTAATCGCATATTAAATATGCTTAGATCTATGACGAACAACATTATGTGACAAAAAATGTAAAAGTTAAATGAGACTCGCTAGTAAGCTGAAGGTTGATTGTAATGCTATGAGGTTATTGGTCCGGAGGTAAGGAGTCATCATCATCATCATTTATTGTGTATACCCAGTAAGCCACAGGCATATTTTCATGGGGCACATACATAATAATACAGGGAAAAGTTACATACCGTGTAAGCATGTTAACAGGAAATAGATTTCAAATAAACAATATGACAGAAACAATTTATACAAAATAACAGTCCATAGCAATTTAACTGACACGACAAGAACAATAGACAAGATGCAAATTATACCACGGAGACCAATCGCGAAGAACAGCTGACGAAGAACATGGTACAACGATCAGACAACATAGCGACAAATGATCAAACGACGAATGATAGTCAGATGAGATATACAGCAAAGATGTGACAATAAATCACAATCATTGAAGACGGGAACTCACAGCACAGAACAAGGGCAGTGTAAATGATGCAATAAAATGTAATTATAATATCACCCAGGATTCCAATAACTCCTTACCTGCAGAACAATGGACAGTCAAACTTCAACTTACAGATAAGTCTCGTTTAACGTTTAAATTTTATTTCCTTATTATTTCCTTTCAGTAAGCAGTCACATGACATTTCAGAGACTGGGACTTGGTAGCAGCAAATAAGAGTTAAAGAGCACCATTGAGGGCAAACAAGCTTGAATACAAATATAAGGTACTGGAAATAATTCAATAAAAATAAAAATACGACACAGAACATCAAATTAGCAATGCATGGTTCGGAATATCATGGGAAACCCGGAAAAGCATGACCAATTACCACAACAGTTCAATCTCAAAATTGATTGTCATGCCTTCGCTGCATATCTTAAATGACTCTTTACCGGAAGGACGAGATAGAAACATTATTGATGTAATAAGTTTCGTTTGGCACAGAATTGTATCAGTGTTTAAAAAGGATATCTAAATTCCTTGCAAACGCAGGCACTACAACCAAGCTTTCTTGGTTTGGGGCTATTTGCATTCAAAGATTTGTCAAAAGAATTGCGTTTGTCACACGCCTAAAGATCACATAAAACGGAATCAAATCAACCAAATTGACCCCCTGCACAACTATGATACCATACCTCCTCCAGCAGAAGAGCTGCTGCCTGGTTTCCAATCACTTGGAACTTAGAACTACCTAAATAAAATAACAAACAGGGCATTGAAATTTCAATAGTGAGAATGGTAAAAACTATCTACAGTCAAGATTGCAGATGCCAACACACACACATACACACAAAGAACCCAAAGTCTACCACAGAAAGCATCCTAATATTTATGCACAGTACAATACATTGAGAGACTGCAACATTCTTAGAGGACAAATGTGACAGTCAGCAGTATCATACGTCAGTGTTAGCTCACAAACAGACACAAAATAGTATTTCAAGGAAACAAACACACAAGATCTAGCATAAGCTTCACCATACTTGGGGAGCGATCAATTTGGGCATTTCCACTGGATGGAGAGTGGTTTGAGTTTTCTCGTGATAACGAAGTTGGCTGCATATGAAGATTGATAAAAGGCATATAAAGATGGATATATTGACTGAAAAGACTTCCTTGTATCTCAATATGTGATTTACAAGAGGCAATATGATATTTAGAATTTATCGAACAATGAGAGAAGCGTAATGAGAAATGAGAAGGAATCAGAAAATCACGAGCCAAAGGCAAGTGATTTTCAGCCGTTCAAGTGTCTCGCAGCTTCTCCAGTATGATAAATTTGATTATACTACACGGCTGCTGTTCGATAAAAGCTTCAAAATATGGCAATAACGCAATATTTAACAGCAACAGCATGTTTATCACCAGACTAGTGAAAATTTCCATCAATTTGTTTTCCAACACTAGATATTTCACTGATACCACTCTAGCATTAAAAGTACAAATATGTCTTAAAATCAAGTACAAATAAGGAGCAAAAATCAGGTTCTAACGCATATCAATCCATCCTAAGAATCTTTGGTCTGCCGAGCACAAAGTATATCTAGCAAAGGATATTGTGGAGCAATGCGCCCTGTTTTTAAATGTTACAATTAACAAAAAATTAAAACATCAATATAAAAGTAATCATGTTGCAAAAGTCTCAACAAAATAAAGTTGTTTACCACCAAAATGTTTTTGGATCATGCTGACACAGATGCACTCACCTCTGTTCCAGCCACAGAGCTGAAAGACATTTCTGACAATGCATCATCGTCACAAACTGACGGAGCGCGAAACTTATTGGAAATCAGTTGCTGCATGGCTTCCGAGTCGATTGCAGCAACGTCTAATGCTTTAATGTTTTCTTCTGATTCCACATTGAGAGCTAATTCATCGCCTTCTAATTTATTGGGAGGATCATCTTCTTCCTTCTCAATTCCAGAACGAAAACCATTACTCTCTGATGTGGTGCTTGATGACATTGAGCTGACGGCATCTGGTGCGTTCTTGTCTTCAGACTTGGGAGTGTTCTTAGACTTTGCTAGCTGCAACAGACGTTCTCCCTCTTTTTCACTGCCATTTCCCTCTTCATAAAACTGTTCTAGTTTGTTACGGATGAGATTAAGATGCAACGGTTGACTACTGCTGACTTTGTTGACCATCCTTGTAGGAATGCTACCTAAGGTAAGCCACAATGGCAACAACCAATCAATATTTCGTGCACACAAACATGTTCCAACTGCCGATGTAATTTTGATAGCTAAGTAGTATTGGTTCACCTTCATCTAAGCTCAAAGTACTGCTGTTCTATATGTCTGAATCACTTCTTGTAGAGCCTACATACCAATGTTATACTATGTCAGAGCCATATATGAACACTTGAATTGATGAACTGGAATGAAAATTGTGCTACTTAATAGTGATATTGGTATCAGACAATATTGGAAACGCATTTCCCAGATTTCACATCAGATCGAACAAATACAGAGCATATCAGAACGGATTAAATCGGGAAAATTCTACAATGAACAGCACCACCTTGTGGAATCAATCAAATGTTGCTAAATGGAATTTAGGTAAGGTTAAACTCTAACCATAGCCTGCAGGCAGCAAGGGTAGAATCGAGGCTAGCCTCTTAGCTAGGCAATGAGTAGTCTAACATATGGGTTATCGTACGATTGTGAACTGTGCTCGAGTCTCAGAATCAGGTACATAGTGTCTATAGTAAGAACGAGGTTAGCAGTGGCTCGTCATTCTTGCTATTGCTTGCTAGCTTGCTAGTCACGCTTTCATAGGAGAATTTAGCAACAGTTGCTGCAACTGCTCAATTGCTATGCCTCGCATGATGCGAAAAAGCCAGGATGCAATGAATCACCCATCCAGCCTCTCCCAAGATTGACATTGTAACTATTTCTAGGATTTTCACTGACTTAGAAGTGTGACTGGTGCTTGGTTATGATGACAGGTTTCCATCGCAGCTATGGCTATTGGCAATTAAGTAGCTTCCCTCTCTGCAGCCATTTGCAAGTAAGCATCTCTCACCAAACCAAGCACCACTGCCAAACAACTTATCTATGGGGATGAGTTTAAACGGTACTCGCATTTCCCACATAATGTATATTTGTCAGATCCGTGTACACACTTAGTGGAAAATTGGACAGTACAATAATCATCATTTACCTTTCAATGCTGCTCTTGATATGTATGATATTCTGCATTCAGTGAAACTGAGATCCTCAAGAATAAATCCACCAATTATGATTTCAGCCCTGCAATACAAAAACACAGAACTATCACATAGACTTCACCTGAATTTTATACAAACTGTACGGAAACAGATATTATTCACCAGTGACGAAAACTTCAATTATAGTCTGTAGTAATGTATTTTTAAATTTAATGATGGCAGCTCGTCTCTGTTAGGTCTTTCAAAAGTGAAATCACATACAAGACAATGCACATAGCTATGGCTTGCCAGGGTCAGAAGTTGAACCCAGAACGACTCTGCAGCAACTACACATCGCAACTAAACATAAAAATCAATTAGACAAAGAGCAAACGGAGATCTTCATAGAGCGGAACTGAAGTGTAGTCCAAGACTGAACATCTAGTCTGGACTAAATTGCTAAAATATCTATATGGGACTTGAGATTTAGTCCTAGACTACGATTTGGTACAGGTCCATGGATAAGAACCCAAGTGGTAATGGCTCACTGGCGATTATTCCAGTGCAGAGGAACCAAATACTGGAACACTTTGCCTACTGGATTGAAAACATCTTGTCTTTGAGTACACGGCTAGGCCAAGGAATCATTTCAATTACTCACTGCACAAAGCTAATTTTAACAAACCTACAACAACAGTAAACCAATACTATAACTACATTACCTGACTACACCGACACAGTGCGAGGCAGTCATACCACTAAAGTTAAATTGTCTATCACAAAGGTTGCCAGAGTAGGAAGATTGACAACACGGCACACGTGTTTGCATAACTTAGGAAAACTGAACCATGAAGGAACAAGGCAATGCAGTTTTGGGCAGCACAAATAGCCAAGCACAGTTGAGATGCATTGTGGAATGCAGTTGAGTTCAATTGTTTTAGCATAAGTAGGAGGCTGGAAGTAGCTTTGTTCGGAGTGCATCCAATCGTACCCATTGCTATTACTGTCAATTTCCACAATGTTCCATAGCTGTCAAAATTTCATATCACCTCTCAAACCCACTGAATCCCATGATGCATTGAGACTGTGCTTGGCTAATTGGCACACTTGGACAAAGAGTAGCTTCGGCAGCATAATAGATACCGGTAAGCCAATGCTAACATTAAAGGTATGGCCGTCTGAAGAAGGCATTAGATTTAAAGGTATCTGCTAATATTACACTCAGTCCCGATCCAAATAAAGTGAAACCTTTATATAACGGTCACCTTTAGGACATAAAAATGACCTTTATTGAGAGGTGGCCTTTCTGTCCAGGCTAATTTCTGTAAAAAGTGTCATGTTGAGGTTATAAAGAGTGGCCTATATACACAGGTGGCTGCTAATACAGGTTTGACTGTACTGTAGACCTCCTACCTTACTTTGCCTTTCACAGGAGGACAATCTGGAAAATCTATCTGAGAAATAAAATCACAAGCTAGAACAGTCTCCAATTAACCAAAATAATTAATAAATTGATTTAAGTGCATCACAAAACAACAATAATAATTTACGTATTTTATAATGCTATTTCCAAAAATTGTTCAATAGTGCTTTACAAATATTTTAAAATTTATACACAAGTGTTTTTCAATAAAATTAACTTACAATTTAAAAGTGAAATATAAATAAATAACAAATTAAAATGGTATGACTTGCACACATCATTAGGCCTTGCACCAGTGCACGACAATAATATTTCCCCACCCTGCCTCTCCCTTGAATTCATCAGCTGGTAGTTATAGGAATTCCACTGACTTAGCAGTGCTGCTGGTTGTGATGACAGGTTTGCTATCTCAACTACTGTTATTCGCGGGTAAGAGGCTCTCCCCAAACAAAATTTCTGCAATTTTAAGTAAGCAGCTCCTACCAAAGCAACCAACAATGCCAAAACAACTTATCTATGATGATGGGTTTAAAACAGGTTACAGTGAAACCTGTCGATAGCCGTCACCTTTTGGACCTGTGAAAAATGACCTTTATAGACAGGTGGCCTTTCTGTCCAGGTTAATTTCTATAGAAAGAGTCATTTTGGGGAGTGGCCTTTGTACACAGGTGGCTGCTCTACAGAGGTGGCTACTAATACAGGTTTGACTGTATAATAATTTAAGACAGGGGGGCAGTTATAATAATTATACTAATTTAAGGCAGGCTTAAATCATTTTTACAGCATTGTCTCTCAACCTCATTAGCTTTGGCACTTACAGATGCAACAGCAACTCCATACATGTTGTCTTTGATATGACGAAACGCAGACGACGTACAGAAATCTCTTCCAGCAACTGGCCAGATTGCCTTGTAAGTCATATGAGTCAACTGAAACAAAATAAGTACTACTCTGAGAAAATACATGTATGCTATGAACAATTTAAATACGGTAATTATATAATTTGTTTCATCTTTGAACTGCAATATAAATATAATTCAACTGGTCTTAAGAGATCAACTGTAAGAAGAGAATACCTGCATTGAAAGACCACCTTCTGTTGTTTGCTTGGGTGGCGGCTTAATTTAAGACCAGTTGGGTTGTATGCCATTTGCAAAGAAAATCTGACTCCTTCAAATCTATCAGAAAATATCCAGTTTGGTGAAGTCAACTAAGAGCAATGCTTTTCCGAATAATTTACTCAAAACACTGAGATTCATAAATCAGCTCAAGTAGTCTTACAAGGACTGAATTAGTAAGTACATTGTAACCAATTTAATATATTGAGTTATACCGTTATTGACCCACTTTATATCACGTCAGTTTGAGAACCAAGCTCTATCAGAATCATCTATTTGTACTTGCTTAATATCACGACCCGCTTATTATCACGATTTTTGGCTGGAAAACCATAGCGAAATTAACGAAGTGCACTGTACCTGCTGGAGCTGATTATTAATTGTTTAGATTATGGCTTAACCTTTGTCCTGCTTATGAAACTAGTTAAACAAAGACTTGCAGTAGATTTATGGATTGCTGATTGGTTGATCGCCAGGGACTACCGGGAACTATTTGATTGGTTATATGTTGCTACTTTGGACTTGTTTCAAAAACGTGTATACACATCAATAGCAGAACAAGGGTTAAGTTTGTCAGTGATAATACCAGTTGGTATGTGACTCACTCATTCGTGCCCCAGATAACATTAATCAGCTTCTTTGTAATATGACTTTTAGTGACATAATCTCATTATAGGCCAGCTCTATTTCTATTTGTATTCATGTTTTACCAAGAACCAGTTGCACTTTACAACATTTTTTCAATGGCGGAGATCACACTACACTATTAAAGTGTAACTCGGTTAATATCACACCGCCAGGAAAATTGTAAAACGTGATATAATCCGAGTCGTGACAATAACCAAGTCTCATACTCAGACCTCTAATTTTGCAGGAATGACTTAAACAATAACAAAAAGCGGCCAAAGACCAGGAAACTCTGTATCAACATCAAACAGAGCTATTATGTAGAGATTTAAGCAACACAAGACTCATTTTCTCGAATTTGTAAGGCTCAATGAGGCGAACACAATGAAAAACACTTCAATTTTTCTTTTCACGACAATTGCTGCATATATAATGGACAGCAATGCAAGTCAATTCAAACGCTCTTCTAACATTGAAGTTCTTCTGTCATCTTTTAGTCGTTTCATACCAGAAAATGAACGCTCACGTGCACATTCAGTGACTGGCAAGGTGGCAAGTATCCTTAGCAGGACTTTGATGTTCTCAAACCCAACAAAACTTACAACTCTTAATGTGCTATTAGGCGAGTCTGGCAGACTTAAATCAACTCAAACAAGGTGACAAATCACAGAAAGTGTGAAAATAAGCAAGTGTAAACATAAAAATTCTTTGGAAATCCGTGATAATAACCGAGATGTGACAATATCCGAGGTGATATTAACCGAGTAGAATAAGAGAAAAGCTTAGTGACTTGCCAGTGGAATTTCACTTTCGGCGACAATAACCGAGACGTGATAATATCCGAGGTGATATTAACCGAGCTATACTGTACATCCGTTGGAGTTTATTTGAGTGCAAGGAAACAAACTTCTATGAGGAAAGTATAACAGGGCGCTGGTGAAGTGACCCAAAAACCTTCTTCGCATGACTTTCACAATAAACATACTTCTGCTACCCGTGAGATTGAACCCAATAACCTCAGACATGAATGCTTATGCGAACCACACACCAGCCAATTGCGCAGCACGATGATTGTACTCATGTACTGTATTATATATAAATACCCACTGCAGTAATTAATTAGCAATGAAACAAAGATACTTACTGTCGTCGTTTCGTCCAGTCTCGTGATGATGTTCGCTTTTACGAAAAAAGAAAATCTGGGTTAATTTGAGAACAGCTAACTGATGCAGCAAATGTATATACAATGTAGTCATCTGGGTCTTAAGTAGCGCTGTACAATTTATATTTCAAAGTAATTAGAGCAACAGTTAATGCTGCTTTCCTTTCAAAATGAAAAACGTCTTTTCTCTAAATGTAGCTTTCAAAAGTTTTCTACTCATTGCACTTGCCAGGAAATAACTAGCTTAGCCTACAACACAGTCGCTAGAATACAAGGCTTTATGTCGTGCAAATTTGATTGCTGAAGTATATTGCACATTAAAAAGAACATTCTACGGGAATATCGGGAGCCACACATCAATCACTGTTATTGCCACGGGATTACCAACACAACAAGCGCAGAAATTCAACAAGAACTATACAATATGCTAGGACGTAATAATAGCATTAAACTCATCACCATAGATAAGTTGTTTTTGGCGGTGGTGCTTGGTTTGGTGGGAGCTGCGCCATGCAAATAGCAGAAAATGGTTTGGTGGGGTTGCTTCCCCGCGAATGACAGTAGTCGAGATAGCAAACCTGTCACCACAACCAAGCACCAGTCACACTGCTAAGTCAGTGGAATTCCTATGACTACCTGCTAATAACTGTGAAGGAGAGGGAGGGTGGGGAAATTCCTAGAGTCCCAGTCATATTTATCGTGATGCAAGGCCTAGCGTTGCTTGCGATTTGCAGCCAATGCACAGATTGCGGTAAAGCAAATGTTCCAGGACCTCACAGGCAACAGCAATGGCGAGGTGCTGCTGCTCACACCCACCATAAAGGCCATGTGCGTGGCAATGAGATTGATAGCAAGAATGCACTGCCTGATGACACACCACACCAATTGTGCTACAAAGAGACTAGCCTCCATTACAACCCTATCGCAGTTGGCACTATGTTTTGAGTCTAACCTCACCTAAATTACATTTAGCTACATGAAACATTCAAAATGTGATGACGCATAAATGCATACTAATGCGACACAATGTTGCACCTTACCATCCTCAGCTAAATCATCCCATTCCAGTTTGAATTTAGGATTAAGTAGATGAGGCAAAGCAAAGCGTAAAGGAACTTTTATATCTGCAGTGCCAACGTATCCATCCCACGGACATTCCGCATCTCCAGGCAGCTTCCATATCTCTATGTCCCTAGCAAACATTACCAAAATACAATGTACAGTCAAACCTGTATTAGTGGCCACCTCTATAGAGCAGCCACCTGTGTATAAAGGTCACTCTTCATATCCCCCAAATGACACTTTCTACAGAAAGCAACCTGGACAGAAAGGCCGCCTGTCTACAAAGGTCAATTTCTTCATGTCCCAGAGGTGACCGTTATAGACAGGTTTCACTGTAGCTGACAATGGAGTTTCCTTCCAGGCACTGACAAGCTATATTAGCAGTTTCTATTGTAAATGCGATTGCACATCTGCAGTACAACATTTTACTTAGGTGTGACTTGGTGTCAAAGGAAGGAGTAATTTGAAGGTTTTCTCTAAACATTCTCCAAGGCGGTAGTCAGGGTAATGCCTCAGAGGACAATGGTGGCATTGCAAACATATAAAGGATCTCTGAATGATGAGAAACAGCATTGGAGCAACCGAGTCATATATCAGAAAGAAAAAGACAACCATGAATGATAATGGAAAAGGACATGTGATCCTTACAATTGTTCATCTCCTTAGTCATTCTCACAGTCATTAGGAAAGTCTAGATCATCGAATGTGACCCCAGTTTAAAAGAAGACTGGGTTCTTTAGATCCAACCTGTTTTAGCAGTCCTGGTCATGATGGCATCTGCACATTCAAATCTGAGTTCCCTGAACGCAACTGTGGTAGCAGCCATGTTAGAATCAAATCCAAATCCACATTTAGGGGATCAACTACCTTCTGGAAGGAACCAAGTTTGATCATTGCTTTTTGCAGTAGCAGAACTCGGATGCACATACAACAGCCACCGTTATAAGTAATAGATAAAACCAATCAATATTTACTTAAAAGTTCTCCCACAATTCAGTTGTATCATACTTGTTTCTGCCGATGTATTGCCAACCCGGCTGTCCGGTCGTGCCATTATACATTTCTTGAAGGAGGGCTATAGACGCATCAATTTCATTTTGAAATGGTAGCCTGAAAGGTGATTTCAAGAACAGAAGTAACAATACATCAACAGGGATTGCTTGCACAGCCAATTTCACAACCAAAACTAAACTAAAAAATGTCACCACTCACGTCGTTTCTGGCAGCTCTTTACCATTTTGTTTCTGTAAAACAGTAGTAAACATTAAGCATCATATGTCTTCATGCGCTAAATAGCAACGGAACATGACAAGGTAAACAGCAAACAAGCAATTAAAATAGAAAAAGTAATGGTCAGACTTAATTAATTTTTACATGGACAACTGTACATTTGTAAATCTTTCTTACAGACTTTGCAAAGATGACGTTCAGTTTTGTATAATTATGTATATAGTTTCTTATTAATATAATTTACCTTAATTGGTTACATTCTATCGTAGTTTATGCTGGTGCATCTCATTCATTTCTTGTACATACGTTCACAATGTGGTATTTAAGCTTCCATGGCTTGTGCCATGCCAAACCCCAGATCGGAGCCCATTTATTAAAATGTTGAAAAGCTAATTTTAAAATCAATTTACTATCAAACTAAATTGTTTTGTTCATATACGAGCAAAGTCTCAAAGAGGTAATCAACTTATAGGCTTGATATTAACAAGATTACACTGCAGTTTGTAAGAATGATGGTGACAGAAAAGTCCTTAAATAGTAAAGTATTACAAGTATTAAAGCACAGTATAAAATTCCCAAATCCGACTTGTAGAAATGATTTCACAGAAGTTTCAAATTACAGTGGGTCCTATTGACAAACAAGTCTTACTACAATGTACCAATTTCTTTCAGGTGTTATCGATGTCAAACAAATCTGAACGTACAAGCATTTCAGCTATCAGCATATTCCGCCTAAACTACTAACTCTATTTTAAAAAACCTATAGTGATTTCCCCTAAAAGTCATATTTTACAAACAAATTTCAAAGTGATGAGCAAAGGAGGTCATCCAACAAGGATCAAAGAGTTATCAAGATAATAGTGAAACAATCATTGACTGGTAGACTAACATTAATTAATGCTATTATCGCATCAAACAACGCAATCCTGCTTGAAGTTCGATTGCATTTGATTTAATATTGTTCCACACAGTTGGCTTTTTGGTTATACAACAATGGGCATAGTCTTAATGAGCTTTAGGCGCAAATTCATATTAACATATCCCAAAATTCATCAAGCCACATGTTACACTCTATTCACCAGGATGTCAAATATTGCCGATTATTTTAGATTTAGTAAGCTGCCGTGCTACAGTCTCTAACCTAACCTGACCAGGGAAATTCCTCATATGATTTCTAGATATCTCAAAAAGATTACCAAATCAGGGCCCTTGCTGTCAGCAGAGACAGGTGTTGAACAAATCCTTGCTGGGTGTTCCTCCTGGCCTTCATCTGCAATGAGAAATGAGTGATAATCATAGCAGCACTTGGTAGCTGAAGCTGCAAACTGTCTTCAACAGCTTAGCAGAAAAGATCTAAGAGACCTATGACAACAGCTTAATTGTCCAACATATTAGTAACACACAGGAAAATGTGCTTAACAAATAAATTGGCAACAGAATAACAGTAAAAGAATAGTAAGTGAAGCAATAGTCTCTATAACAACTGGACGGTTCATCGTTTAACAAGGCACAATTATTCACCCAACAGAACAGCAGACATCAGTTTTAGCGACACACTAATTGCTCCACCTAACAACTTGCCGATTACATAAAAGTAAGGAGGTGAATTAAAAACAACATGGTCAAAATCCATCAGCATTGTATCAGTTATGGCACTGTTAGAGAGTGTGACATGGAATTTCATGTAAAGCTTCTACATTACTTCGAGAATGCAACCTCAATCTGCAGTCATTATTTTCAACATGTAGCTTTCAAATAACTTACAAACAAAATGTTTAGTCTTCTGTGAAGGTGCACATAAAGACATAATTATAATCTACAATATTGCCGTAAATGTGTATTGATTGCATTTATTCTTCTGTCACAACGAAATGCAGGGCATGCGATACAGGATCAATTTCGCGTCTGAATAGTTGTACGAAAGCAGGAGCAAGATCTGATCATATAATTTCTCAGTACTGAAGGGTTATTGAATGCAATTCTTGCTGAAATATGGCTGTTCTGTACAGTTGCGTGGTTAATATCTTGCTGGTGGTGGTGCTAACGTATAAGATATGTTAACACCTGTCCTGCTCGTAAAAGTATTTAAATGAAGCCTTGAAGTCGCTTCATCAATTGCTGATTGGTTGCTTGCTAAGGACTAACTATTTGATTGGTAGTGTGTTGCTACTTTTGACTTGTTTTAAAAACGTGTATACACGTCAATAGCAGGACAATGGTTAAGTGAGTTGGGGCATTAAGTCAGGCGAATTAGCAGAACCAGCATGACAAATGAGAACAAACAAGTGGGGATACTAAGCAGTAGTAGGACAAATATTCAATGGGATATTAACGGAGTTTGACTGAACTACAATAACAACCAATGCATACTCTCTGAGGTAAGCTTGCTAATCAATTGTAGCATACTAAAATTTGTTTTAACGACATGCATTCAACCTGATTGCTGTAATGGAATCACAGAAATATTAATACTGCTTACGATTACTACACTGCAACTATCACTGGCATCACATTTATCCTTAGACATTTAGCCCTAAAAAATTATCATGCTTTACGGCAATAATTTCATTCAGAGGTGGACTGGTTGGAATGTTTGAACAATCGATGCAGCAGCACCCACTGGCATCATAACTCCATCATGGTCTCCATTTTGCCATTTTAAAGCTGAACAATGATTTCAAAAGAATGCAGATCTATGCTCCATACTTGTTCAAGAAAATAAGGACAGCAAGCAAGGCTTGAGCGTAGCAAGCAAGACATCCGTATATTGTCTAGATCATGTAGTGACCAAAGAATACACATGTCCATGCTGAGTGCTGCGGATTCACAAACCCGTACTTTTTACAACTAATATATTTCAAAAGAGCACAAGATTACATGTAGCCAATCAGGGCACTACGAGAACAGAGCGGACTACAAGATCATGGAAATAAGGGATTCGGTTAATCATCGTTTGTTTGACATTCCGATTCCTTGGTTAAGTTTTTGCTTGGACTTGTAGGCTAATCGATCAGTGTTACCTAAAATATATACTTTTGAAATGATGATCAATTGTTCTGAATTACAATCAATTTCACAAAGATACGACGCATTGATTAATCCAATTAATTGATGCCTTAGGCCCATCTCTAGTTGCATCAAGTACAGTTTCAACCTTGAGGAATAACATTTATTAGGTAAGCTGTTATTGGACAATATAAAAATTAATCTAGTTATTTCTGTTAAATATAAATGTAGTTATTGCAAACAGGGCGACCCATTGCTTCTTACCACTCTAAGAGACATACATGGTAACAGCATATTTGCAGCTGAATATGAGAATAAATAAAACTTATTGTATTGTCTGCCTGTCTCTCTCATTTATGAACAAGTCCCTACGTAGAAAGCAAGCACATACAAAGCTAGAAACAAAAACGGCTAAACTTACTTGGCATTTTTAATATAAGTTTTGCTTTTCGCTCTGATTTGGCTGGTACTGGTGGCATGTCGCTAAGAGATTGCTCTGAATCACCATAATTGCCAGATTGCTCTGTGTCTACTTTGGATTGCACTGACAACTTAGCAGCTGTACGACTCTTCTTTCTTGCAGTTCCACCAGCTAGGATCTGCTTGAGAAAGAGTGTGTCCATAGCCTCTCTGACCATAATGATCTTTTCTGTCGAGTTTACCATTGCCCCATTGACATCCATGTCAGATGTGAGAGATGTCATCAAGGCAACATAGGAAAAAACAGCCGCAGTTTCTGAAAGACAAGAGTGCATGCAATTACCCTAAAAGTGATAACAAAAGAATATCAAGCATAGGTGCAGTTGAATAAATCACTGGTGAGAGTGTAAGTCAATCTGTTGCCTTTTGTAAGAGGCAGAATTTACAATCTCATCGATCAAATTGGCAAGAAGGATCGATGGCATAATGCCATTGAAGCCATGAGATACTGGTCTAAGTTCCAGATTGGCCCAATATACTTAGATACTACCCAACTCTCAATTCCACTTTAAAGTAAGATTGACTTCACCAACATTGGCTTGCATTCACAGCCACACGTTTGCATCTCTTGTTTCTGCTTGCATTTGTGTTTTGAAAATGAGGGATCAATGTGTACCCTCACAAAACAGGGCAATACCAACTTACCAACAATGTCAAGTCAATAATGCAAACAACAAGCAGTTATATGATACATTGTAGGAACCTGACAATGGAAACCAATCGGCAGCCTACATCATCTAACAGCTGCATCGACAAGGATTGAATATCAAACAAACGAACAAGGGTTCAATTTTGTCAAATTTACTGTTACTGGTTTCTCATGGAATCATCAAACTTGGATTAATAGATAGACCTAGAAAAGGTAATGGCTGATGTAGAATGAATGGGGCGTTTTCAATCTACTCCAAATGGCACAGCAGTGCAACAGCCTTAGCAATGAAGCAAAACCTTGTCTTTGATGCCGTTTGCTTTGTGCCTCTGTCCTGCTAACATCAGATGATGTGTTGCATCATAAATCAATACAGACATACCATTTGCCTTGGCAGGAATGTCCTTCACAAGAAAGCAGCACCAATGTCCATATTTTGTACAACTGTGCGAATACTTTGGTGAGATGGTGAGCCACGCATAGCCATTTTTAATACACCACTGCCTAAAACAACACATCAAGACCAAGATAAGTATGGGGCTTACTTTGAAATACATGTGGTAGAAAGCATACCATAAGTGACAGTTAGAAAAACCGTTAAAGTATCACATGTATATAACAAAATCGGATTACGTTGAAATTAAATATAGTAGATCGTTGACTATAAAAAATTAGTTTTATTAAAATACATTGGAGTAAATAACTAGCAAAAGGGCAAAAGTTCTGAATGTCCTGTGGCTTCGGACATACAAATGGTTTCTTGTACATATGAGCCACCAAACAAACACGGTAAATGTCCAGCTGTCTGTTCATCTGTTTAATATCAGCACCATTATGATTATCATTTTAGCCAAAATATAACAAAATATAATCTCATTTTTGCAGCCAAGAAGGGTGTGAATCATGAATTCCAAAGTTTTTGTTTGCACCTCAAACCTTTCTCACAGCCACACAGGATGGTGGACTAACACAAAAGAGAGACTATCAAGGCTATTACATGATCATGGTTACATAGAATTTGTACAGTAAAATTTTTTCTAAAGTCAGTGTTATGCAGTACGATACTGCTACATTCAGAATTTATCTCAGAGTATTTAATTTCGTCAGCGAACTGCACATGATTGCAGCAACCATAATCTGAACGACAAGTGAGAAGCTCACAACACCCAAACAGTTCTGCACGTTAAAAGAAGGAGAATGTTTAGATGTGATGACTGCTTATCCTTTTTGTTGAACTGTTTCATTATTCAGAAAGACATGGATGTCTGAGAAAAAGTGATTTTGAAACTGAAATTCGATGAATCGAGCAGCAACAAAAAACCCGGTTAATCGCCAATCGATTAGAAAATCCAACCACAACGGCAACATGATAAACTTGGGGCTTTCAAACAAATACTAGACGGATGCTGATTGTTTAACAATTACAAAAACCATCTGCACAAATAGTATCAATCATTTAGGATGGCAATACAGTGGAAATTGTCTATAACGGTCACCTGTGGGACCTGAAGAAAATGGCCTTTATAGACAGGTGGCCTTTCTGTCCAGGTAAATTTCTATAGAAAATGTTATTTTGGGGCTATGAAGAGTGGCTTTTATATACAGGTGGTTGCTCTACATAGGCGGCTGCTAATACAGGTTTGACTTGCTTGTTTTTGAATGGATGTGGACCTGGTAGGCTAAGGTTTATCTTTCTCGTTCTGCATGATCTGTCACTGATACCTGTCAATGGTATGCTCAGTTTTCCAGTAATGCGCCGGCCAAATAGAAGCCATGATGTAGTGGAACAGGGAGGGTGTCTCTTCAACTTGTCTTGTATCATGAAAGATGTGACCCTTAGGGTGTCTTGCACTTGCTTCCTTTGCTTGTATGACATGCGAAGTAGAGTTTGGCAGAAGAAGTGAATCCAAAGCAAGAAGTTGTCCAAGAACATCCTGATGACAAAAATAGTATATCTTAATAGTACAACCAGTGGTTACCAGTCACACAATTAGCAACAGATGTTGGTTATGTCAGCACACTATGAAAATGATTACACAATGACTTGAAGAGGTTTATCTGGTAAATAATCAACATCAATGATTTTGGACTGCTGTCAAACAGTGTGGCGTAAATTAGCCAGGAAAACTAGTTATACCCATCACCATAGATGAGCTTTTTCGTCTTGGTCCCCGGTTTGGGGTGAGCTGTTTACCTGTGAACGGCAGGCTGCTGACGTGCCAACATCAGGAGTTGATGTGGCAAACCTGTCGCCACAACATAGCACCAGTGACACTGCTAAGTCGTCATTCCTATAATTAACTACTAATGATCTGAGGAAGAGGCAGGGTAGGGGATTTGTTTCATTCCCGGCATTCTTGACGTGTGATGCATAATGATGCATGAGACATATAGTTAACAAGCTGGTCTGCCCTGCTACACAGCTTTGGTAAGCATCATATGTTCATATGTTGCGCATTGTTTCTCAGCTCAGCTACAACTTCCAAGATACTGATGTCAATCTTTTTTAAGCATTTGAGCGCAATAATTTGCAATGGCAAAAAAAAACAGAACATTCAAGGTGCCAATTCCACGGTGATAATTTCATAAAACTTGCAGAAAACATAACTCAGCTTCAAGTCAGCCTTTTCAAAAAACGGCTCCGTTAGGTTCTGATCCAAGTTGCATTGTTCAAATTGACCTGGTTTGAGTGCTGGCGCTGTGTGGTGTGCTTAAAATATATACACAACCAGAGCCTTGTTATTTCCCATATGTCTGAAAATCCATACCTACTGCTGAGTCACAGGTGCCTGGTTTTGAAAAGACATACCAACTGGCATACACTCAGACACAGGGGTGTCGAAATGTCCTAGTTCTGCCAAGACAGAAGCCAACATAGGAAGCTTGCTGGCAGCAACTAAAATGCGGGATTAATGCTCTTCCAGCCACATCCAAGCCATGCACATGGCGATGGGATTGCTCAAAGGTCATTATTAAGAGAAAAAGTATCCTTGAAACCAACTGTGCAGAGTTTAGGGTAGCCTCGTTTCTTACCAAGCCCAACCAAATTAAATTTAGCCCCATTTAATTACGATGATCAATTAGTTCTTTGTGAAAGCAATTAGTCACAATTTTATTACGTTCAAATATGTCATTACTTACTATTACAGATAATCTTACCTCGTAAAGTAATTAATTACTAATTACTTCTGGAACCATTTTTAAAATTCTGTCAACAACACTCAGGCAGTTAAATCAGATATAAGGACTATTAGCCAAGCAACAAGTAGTGCGTTCTTGTGATGAGCACAGCTGAGAATAAATATCTTTGTATATCGCAAGATGACAGAGCAGAGATATCATTGGTGTGGCGCATTATCTAATAAACAACAATGCTGTATTCATTCTACTGGCTTTAAACTCAACATAGTCAAAACCTGTATTAGCGGCCATTTCTATAGAGCAGCCACCTGTGTAAAAATGCCACTTGTCATAACCCCAGAATGACACTATCTATAGAAATTAACCTGAACAGAAAGGCCACCAGTCTCTAAAGGTCATTTTTCTCAGGTCCCAGGGGTGACCGTTACATACAGGTTTCACTGTACAACAATAACGTTCCAAATCAAAATTGGTTGATGCAGCGGAATTGAGTTACATACAACAAAAGGAAGACAGACCACACGACCAATACAACAGTGTGTAACAACATCAAGGGTCAATACATTTTACTGTGCAGGTCTCTTCAATCGAATGTGACTCAAATTATGATTGTAACGAATGAGTCTATGCTGTGGGGGTCATTAAGATGACAATTAGAATAATCAATCTATTTTATAAAACTTCTGTAAGAGTCTTTCTGCTTTTCTTTGAGAAACGTTGACCAGAATTTGATTTGACAATCTCTGCTGTAATTGATGCAATATGCTAACAGATCTGCAAATGGTGGGGCTTGAGCAAAATGTAGCAAGAAACAATATGTAGAAGGGAGGATCCGGAGGTCCAATGGGTCGCATGATTCCTCTTCAACTTCACGACACCTGCTATCATTGCCAATATAGTTGACTGACGAAAGTGTTTTCCTGCTCTTGGCTAGCTGAAAGCTTGCTGGGTTATCATTGGTTGTGAACTCAGAGATCCATCGTTGTGAACCATGACGCTCTACTTTTCATAGCAATTGATTGGATAATCCTTTCTCAAAAACAAATGACCCGCACTATCCTTTTAAAGGTAGATACTTCCGCTTTTTTATCGGCTAGAAACTCAAAGACAAAATACTCATTTTGACACATCTTAGGCTGCAAGATTCTCACAACAATGAAAACTGGATTACAAACGATAAATGAATCACTTTGCGTCATGTGAGAGAACAATGCCCTGCACTGCTTCTCAACATCTTGTTTCGCTGTTGCAGAGCCGCTGTTGGATACTGCACATATGCTGGTACCAAATATGCCTTTCTCATCGATATTACTTCCCAAGTTTGAAAAATGAATTTTGATTTAAAAGAAGATTGAATCCGTCACTTTGTTAGGGAGAAAGTATCATGTTCATCAAAATGTTCTGGCTTACGGCAGGCCACAGACCCTAGCAAATTTCGACCCCTCTTATTAAAAACCTGTTTCCGCCCTTGAATTCATACCAACAGAAGCATTGTGTTCTAAGACAATATTAATGAAAAACCTGTTCAGACAAGCAAAATGCTAGAGAATGAAGCTTCTATCCACCTCTGAAGTTCCCTGAACAATCAAATGACATCCAATCCTCCTTTGTCCTACTACATTGGATAATTTCTGCCACAAGGATATTCCATTTTGAATCGAAGCTATGGTCCAGCCAAGTGGAACTGATAGAGGTATTTCCTGAAGCAGAGAAAAATGAAAGAAGATCTTCAGTGGTGAACTAGGTCTGTAGCCTGCGTGCAGACTCACTGAAATGTTATAAATGAAATACAGATAAAACAACAAATGTACGAAGTAATTCATGATTCATTACTGAGCCCATTGAATCATGAACAGGTGGATTCGGTTGATTATTTCCAGGGCTGTAAATACGCACAGTTACATAAAGTAACGCGTTACTCACACTCACTACTTTTTCAGTAACTTTGACTGGTACAGTCTACTCCGCCAATAACGGTTCCGCCATTACCGGAATTTCGTCAATAGCGGTGAATTTTTGAAGTCCCAACGATTGTTATGGTCTGCCTTTGCTAAATATGTACGCCAATACCGGTGTCGCCAATAACGGTTTTTCGTCTATTTCAGTTTTTAATTCTGGCCCCAAATGACAACTAGTTCGCAATTATCGGTTTTGAGTTCCTCCAAATCAGTTTGCATGATATTGATTCAGCTTCGAGGTCATGAACGCATATTCTGTAATATCCTTGCACATGGACAGTCATGCTTCAGTTGCAGAAAGCAGCAGAATGAAGCTGATGGCATTACAGGACGAAATTGAGTCTGTGGCTCTTTCGTCTCTCCGTCAGACAACCATTACGTAGTATTTCAATCGTAACTAACAATTGCACAATAATTATCTGCAATGTGTTACCTGATTTCTGCTGCTATATGTTATAATAAAACAAAGGATTACGTCATTTTCAATGTTTTGCCTATACCGGATTTCTCCAATAACGGTTAAATTTGGACGGCCCCCAGCGCACCGTTATTGGCGGAGTTGACTGTAATTAATTACTTTTCCTAAACAGTAGTGAATTGGTAATTAATTACTTTTTTGAAGAACGCACAACTTCTTCAAAACGGCGAATTACAAATTACTAGGGCATATTATTTTGTTGCTTTAGACCTGCATTAGTCGTGGAGATTCCACGGCAACAACATCAGATCACGCGTCTTTGTTATCAGATTTCTCTCGTTGAATTTCTTTTGGCTTTGTGAGCTGCAATCTGAGTGCTGAAGCTCTATTGAATGTCGTTGACGTCGACTTACAAGCCAACCGCAATGAGGATAGCTTGTTGCAGAAGAACTTCAAGATCTAACCAGCCTTTATTGTTGCCCTCCCAGGATTACGTGGACATGATTAAATTTCTTAGGGACAGATCAATTCCACCTATAACAGCAACTTTTCTCAAAGGTTCCTCGAAATAGTCAATGTTTATTTGTTTTGACTGGTCAGTTGTTGAACTTGGGAGGTCTACACAGAAGTCGGAAGCTTGCTATACTTACACGACGGAAAGAAAAATTTGGGGACAGAATTTTGACTTCAAAAAGTAGTTAGAAAGTCTTGTCACAATTTGCAACTGTGGTTGTTGTAAAGAACCATTTTGTGGTAACTTTTTCAAAGAAAAAATAATTAGTAACTTGATTGCAAATTACTTTTCTTTTCAAGCAATTTTTAGCTAGTAATTAATAATTACTAATTACTAATTACTAATTACTAATTAGTAATTACTTTTTAAGTCGACTAATTGACACAAGGAATTAATTACTTTCCAATTCAAGTAATTTTGGTAGTAATTAATTACTGATGTATGAGTAATTTTATAGCCCTGGTTGAGATATACTCTGGTATAACATGTACGACCGTTGCCAAAAAATGGGCGTGGGAGACAAAGAAGTACCACTATCATTAAGCATAGAGTACACTGCCGCCTACTATTGAGTTCACCCTTGTTGTCGGAAAAAACAATTATCATCATTGGTTAATTTAGCGAAGTCTATTTCATTGCTCGTTCTTACCTTCCATAATGTGTCGACTCTTAGATGCGGGTTATTTGAAGATTTCTTGTTATCGAAAAACTAAAAAAGAACAAAGTCTAAACAAGTTAAATCAAAACTTCAGGCCGCGCTGCAAGCAGATCAGATGTTGGTAAACACAGCATAATTGGGCAGCAAGCAGAAACAAAGGAAAAAGGAGCACTCATGAAGTGAGCACAAACAACGTGCAATAGAGAATTGCCTCAGCACTTTACAAGTACCAGTCAGGCAAAAATACTTACGTTCTTCCATCGAAATGCCACCACAGTCAGCAGAATGCCTCCGAGAACTGTTGCGAAAATAGCTAAAAACATTGCAGTTTATCGACCTGTTTGAGAAAATTACGAGCACTGTCTGGTTTGAATTAAAGTGTGCACAACAAGAGCCCTGCTATCTTATACGGAGTCAGCTTTCAGCGTGTCTTCCACAGCGAAAACGGGGAAATTCATGCTCTTTTGCTCTTTCACATCCTCCAAAGATGTCCAAACCAGGCAAAAACATTTGCGCGTGATGCTCTCAGGACCTCGTCTCCGCGTTAAGACCTCGTGTAAATCCGCGAGGGGGATGACCACAAAAGGGGATGCCCATCAGACATAGACACAAATAATTCATTGTCTACCGTGGACAGAATAAATGGGCATAATAGAATTGTCGTGGTCACCAGACTATAGGTCTAAAGGTTAAACAATAGATCTATTAATATTCTATCTCATCTGTAAACATTTTTTAAGGTGACAAGTGTTTGAAAAGTCTGTAAAAGTCTGTGAAAAGTTTTTATGAAACTTTTTGAGATGATGCATTTAACTCAAGAGCCACTTTGAAGACACCTCTACTCTGACATGTTTGGATTTCAAAGTAAGCATAAGTTGTAAAATTGTGAATCAGCAATAAACGAGATTATACAAGACTGCCATACTCCCTTGAATGCACGGAAAGCCACCGTATTAGTGTCATTAGACCTGAAAAAAGCACCAAGGCTAATGAAGATCATATATTTAAAACTCAATGTAACAGGGTATCATATGCGTGAATTATTTACATGTCTAATGTCTATTGTAAATTACATAATTATTAAAACGGTGCCTACACCTAAAACTATGATTAAAAACAATTAACAAGCAATTAAAATATAACGAGTTTCATTCGACTAGGCAATTGAGCCGACAAATGAAACAATTTCGGCTTCATCAATGTTAACGGGGCGATGGCAGTTTGAGTTTCCTCGGAAGCATCTGGAACCACGAAGGCAGAGGTGTGCAGAGCGAATCAATGCAAATGACAATTTCGTGCGTAATCAGTTTGTGATTACACTACAATGGCTTCCCTGTTTTTCTGCAAGTTTGCCTGACAGCTCTACAATAAAGTGCTCCGTCTCCGGGCTTCCACCACCTAGACAAGAGAAAACGAGGGGCGTGAAGGAGCCATGCTCGACTTCAATCACTCTCTGGTTGTATCTCTTTTTCTTCTCTGTTTCGTTCTTTAAAAGGCCTTTTGGAGACTCTGGCGTAGATGGCTTGGAGCAAAGGGATTGAAAACCCTTACGTCAAAGAATGCTCTTTGAGGCTAATGACATACCCTCTTTTCATGTGATGCGAGAAAACCATACAATGATTGTCTCATCAGGAACCCCACCCAGGGGTGGCGCCCGAGGGGGTTCGGGGGTTGTAGCCCCCGTCGGGAAAACCTAGCAATCGGGGAATCTGCAGCTACTCTGTCGGGGAAAATTAAGTTCGTAGTTGTTGCAATCTCTTGCCCAATAACGTTTAAACCAGTCGTCGTGCTGGATAAATCCAGATGACGTGCTAATTGCGATATATATCAGGCTCAGAAATGCCAATTTGATACTTATTTCAATGTTTACGCATTTTATAGAATTTACGCTACTTGGTTAGCCCCTCACCCCGGTCGGGGAAGCATAGCCTCTCCTTCTGGAATTTTCTGGCGCCAACCCTGACTCCACCAAAACCGAAGCCCTAGCTACTCCATGAGCCATAGGAAAAGCGCAGTCAAGGTCGACTCAACTGACAATTCTAGACTTGAAGACCAAATATGAGGTATTCATTGTGCTACATCGGTGAAACTGTTAGGCATCGAACTGGACTCCACGTTGACCATGAATTTTCTACATCAAATACGCCAACTTCGTGCCTCCTTGTTCCTTGACCTTTTCTCCTCAATGGTATAAATTCTATATTCGCCCTCATACAGAATACTGTGATACTCTCTTCATCTGCCTATCAGAATGGAAACAGAACGACTACAACGCCTACAGAGGCGCGCCCATGACAGTTACATTTTCCATTTCAAGGAGTCACAACATGTAAACCTAAAAAGTCGTTAAAATGACTTTAAAAGTTCAACAAAATTTCTGGCCGTCGTCCATTGAGTGCTAAACACGAAGAGAAATATGTCACAAATAGAGACAAGTCACAAACACACTGTTCAAAAATCATTAAAATCTCTTTCATTGACCACTTCCTTGATCATCCTTACACTACCACCGCACACAAACTGTATGTATTAGCAAATGAAGATAAAGTAAATGTTGCTTTGAAGCTTGCTAAAATTATGGAAGGTTCAATTTGGCTTGCAGGAAGTATAAATGTATATGAAAATACAACAACGTTATTTTCACATGCAGTAAGTCACAATATATTGTTCTGTTATGAATTTAATTACCATGATGCAGTCCATGAAACATTTGAAAAATATATATACTTGGACCCTCATAAGTGCGAAATTTGATAGTTAAAGGAGATTTCTGCTTGTTTGAATCCTGATCACCATTAATCTCTGAATCTCTGTTGGAGTGTTTGCGAGCAACATGCAGAGAGCGGAGTTGTCTTTGGCTCTCCTTCGTTCCAAAATTGACGTAGCATTTTGAGCAGATCAGGATAATGATTTCCATAGGCAAACCTATAGCTAAAACACGATGGGACTGGTTCAGGAGGCAGGTTCGAGTTCCGATTAATGCTAACATCGAAACGATCAAATTCAGGAAGTGGTAGGTGTCGAGTTGACTGTTCTCAGAAATCTTTCGTCGTTTTCGCTGTCAGCAATCGTATTGACGAATAGGTCATACTTCCAGAAACTGCACAGAAAATATTGCAATGTCTATTTTCAAGGAAAGTGAAGAACAGCAGATGGAATCAGTCGGCTAATTTTCACCCATGTGGTTGAATTTTTCGCAATAGGAAAAATCTATATGCCATGGCCTGCACACACTCGTTCATGTAATTGTTTGTGTTGTGGAAGCCTTTTCAAGGAATTCTGGCAGTCGATTGTAATGATTTTGCTCGAAAAACGTTTATTTACTTTCGTTTACCCCCCGTTTGCTGCCTTATAAGGCTTGTGGATAAATTATGCATTTAGGTCGGCACGCCAGTAGCGCGGTCGTCTGATTCAGAGGAGTACTAGAAGCATTTGGCACGCTTGGACCTGGCGTGCCAGCGAATTCGGTGCGCATTAAATCATTAGGTGCGAGCTCAACTGGATCATACGAGACGTGTTAGCAGCGCGCTTAATTCGAATGAATGAATGTATTTAGTTCGGCACGCTCGTATAACGCTGGCCATAGAGATCGCATAAAAGAATCGGTTCGAGGGCTGATTTAAAGAGTTGGAGCTTTGTATCCTCTGATGTTGGTGAGTGGAAGCGAGTAGCCAGTTTGTGGAAAGCAAGTCAAATCAAGGTTATCCAGCGTTTGATGATTAGATCTGCGTAGGTCAATTTTCCACCGAAATATGTAGAGTCCGTAACGACTTTCAGAGCTTCATCGGAAGGGAGTGAAATTACTGGCTGATGTATGGCCGATATGAAGAACTTCACCCTTCCTACGGTCTATTTCAAGTCCAACCTTTGCAGCAGCACTAAAGAGGCAAATGATGGCATTTCGAGCTTCCTCGTGAGCGTCTTGCAGAAGCACCACATCATTTGCGAAGACTAGGTAAGGCAATCGTATTTCAGGATGGCATGAAATTCATCGGCGACGGATGGTGTATCCTACGAGCTTTGCGTCGCGTAGCATTGGACCGAAGATGACGACAAAAGGAATGGAACTAATGTGCCGCTTTGAAGGATTCCCGATGATGTGGGAAATGAGTCGCTGAAACGCTGTCAACCCGATCACATACGGATGTGAAACTGTATACATCCATGATGGCTTGAATGAGGGTTTCGGGCACTCCATGGCATTAAAGACATACAGGGATAGCTGACCGTGTAACGGAGCTCGGAGTCGAAGGCCTTTTTGAAGCCTACAGAAACCATCATTGAGTTTCTTGGATATTTGGGAAAGTCCTCGACAAGAATCCTGAAAGCAGGTATTTGTAGAATAGTGTTTCTCACAGGTAGAAATCCAGCTTGGAATTATGATAGGCTCTGTAAGGTCTCGCTTAGAAGAAAACGCTCCTTTAAATACGGTTATACAGCTTTGGGCAGGTACAGGTGCGTCGACGTGGTTTTTCCCGAACAATTGCATTTTTAACGTGCTCTGTCAATTTTTTAACGGTAGTGATTTTAGCCTTGTAAACAATCGTAACCTTTTAAATCATTTTGTAATAAAGTAATTAGCAAACAGAGGAACGTGCTGTTCATGTAACAGTACCGTATTAAAATGATGATGATGATGATGGCAGGTACACATCAAAGATATTCCACCAATGTTGTTAAGTGACGTAGAGGAACCCATGGGGAGCGTAGACGATTTTTGCCATTTGTCTGGGGCACGATCCTCGTTGACAGTCGACCAGTGGCTGATAACGCGAAGTACGATGCCCATGATAGGTTGCAGAGCAGGTGCAAGGATCTGATCTGGCCTGGAGTACCATCAAGTCGTGTTAAATTTATGGCGCGGTGCAGTTTCTCAAATCTGATTGAAGATGTGTTGTAGCTTGAATTGCTTGGATCGTGATAGAGAGGCTCAAGCGATTCCGGATGAGAGGGAGCGCGATTCAAGAGTGCTGAGTAGTGACCAGCAGCTTTGTTCATTCGATCGTCGATGGAAGATGCAGCTATAATTCCGCGAAGGCGAACCTTATTGCCCAAGATCGAGTTGATGATCTGCCACGCGAGACTGGACTTTCCAGTTGCATACGCCTTGTTGAAAGTGTTTTATGCTTTATTCACAATGTACTTCTCTGCTGGTTGGTGCGCGATAGTAAGTTGACTTTTGGCATCGATTTCAGTGGATCAGTGTTACCGTATCGACTGCAAGCACTTTGCAACGCACGGCTGTGATAGTCAAGAGGATGATCATCAAGCCAGGGCCTTCGGGGCTTGAAGAATGGTTCTCTCTAGGCCATTTACTGTTTTGATACCATGACAACCAATTTGATCGGAGTGTAACAAGATGACGGGATCGATCTCTTGTTAACTAATTAAGGAATAACGAGGCGTGTCCTGGTAATAAGATGTGTAATAGGAAACTCTCTGACTAACTCTCTCACTCTGGAGATACAGGCGGCAACGACATGTATGTATGTATGTATGTATGTATGTATGTATGTGGGTATATATTTCTGAAAAACGGCATGACATGCGAATTACAGTCAGAAAATGAGAATAATTAATTACAATCAAATAGTAAATAGCAAGATAGATTTTCACTAGACAAAAGTTTTTTAAAGGTATAAATATTCGATGCTGATCTGGTTTTGAGGAAAAGAGAATTATAAGCATTGATGGCTCTAACTGGGAAGGAGGACTTGTGTCGATGACTTTTGCACAGAGGATACTCTAGGCGCCCGTGTGGGGTAAGGTTGAATAACATGCTAGCGTCAATATCAACAAGACCATTAATAATTTTTCCACACTTGACTGGCGTATTCAACAAGAGGGCGAACGAAGACTTTAAACATGTTTACTTTGAAATCAGTGTCACGGCATGTGAACACTTTATTGATCATTCTTCCCCGAATGCTTGCTCTGTGTGTGATGTTTGTGATTTGTGTATGAAAATCAAGTTCTTTGTTGACAATAACACCAAGATAATTGGTTTGATTGACTGATTGAATAATTATATTGTTCAAGGCGAATTGTTGTTGTAGATTATTTTTACCAAAGTGGAATGTCTTGCATTCGTGGATTGCCAAGGAAAGCTGGTTCTTGTTGGTCCAGGTCATAATACGGTTATATGTATATACGATAAACGGAGATGAGAACAATGGAGATTTATATAAGAGGCTAACTGACACGAGAACGAGGTTACGAATAATAAAGTATGCTGCTATAGGTCATTCAGAGAAGACCAGTTGGAGAATTTAGTGGGCTTGCCGCGATGATACACTTAAAATTGATTGATGCTGTCTAGGGAATGGTCACTTGGGAGGGTCTGTAGTTTCGTTGTCATCATACTTGATATGAATAAGCAATTCTGACCAAGTCTCATAAACCAGTCCAAGCGGGTGATACGATTATTTGGACCGTGAGGGTATTGTGATTCAAGGGAAGAAACGTAAAGAACAGTTTCAAACTGAACTAATTGAAAAAAAAACTTTCTGTGATATTCTACTGGAATATGTAGAGAATGCATTACATAACCTAGCAGATACGCTTGCATAAATGCAATGTCAAATGCAAAGACTATTTTGCCGAATGAACGATACAGAACATAGCGGAAGTAGCAAATTAATATTTGGCAATCAGTTGTTGTAACAGATACTGTCAAGGGAATACATAGCATCTTTTCTGAATTCTATGCTTCCTTCCTTGTAGCTTGCCTTCAGAAAGCAGCTTGTACTATGAAGGACATGGCTGATGTTTAACTCCAACAGTACATTCCATATATAGCTAGTTCTGAATGTTTCTTAATAAGGACGTTCTCCCATAGTAAATTGATGTGTCGTTTGAATTTATTGTGTTATGCTAGAAATCAATATGTATTATGTTTCTTGATTGAGGACAGATTTGCTGTTAAGCAAGTAAATTAATAAATCAAAATCAGATCTGAGAGCTCTTACGTAGAACGTTCTTTCCGCTGTCACAAAGCAGCCTGACTTCAACTGCGAAGTGCACTTAGGTTGAAGATAGCATTATTGCAATTGCTACAATCAACGTATTACCGTATTTTCATTCAAAGTTTACAATTGCTCATAACAAAAATTATACTGGATAAGTTGCAAAGTAAACAAAGTGTTGAAGCTATGAAGATAGAATTTCTTTGCACCATCCCAACACAATTAATGGGAAGCTATTGACGTCAGACGAGTCTGATTCCTTCCCCTTAGGTAATGTCAATGAATGAGATGCCCCATCAATCCAATGGACACGGACCGTGGTCTTGAGTTTGTCAACCACTGTTTTCATCAAGTCCATGCGACACATTTCATCGTTTGATCCTTGAATGAACAGAATTGGAGAGGAGATGTCAAGAAGATGTGAGTCCCGTAGATCTTTGAACTGATTTGGCTTGTGAAGTGGATAAGAGAGACAAATAACTCCCTTGATGAAAGAATCTTGCTCGTCAGATGCAACTTGTGCGGCCACTCTGGCTCCCATAGAGCGACCTGCAGACAGAACAATGTCAATAAATTACAGGAAGAGATAAACACAACTCAGGAATAAACGAACAAACCGATAAATGATATATCTTTAATACACTGTCACATCTCATTTAACATGATTAATACTGTATATTACCGTGCTATTAGAACTCTAATTAACCATCCTATTACAGGCATAAACACGTTGGCAAGGTATCGTCATTCAATGGCACAAGTGACGTGCATGTTTATCGCTGCTAATCAGTGTCAAAGAACTTATTGTTATTCTTTCATTGCTACTATTACTATTATTATTTCAGGCAACACGACAAGTCAGAGACAAACCTCATTATAGTCAGTAAATTACAGAAAATGTTAAAGCAGAAAGTACAGGCAAATTTAATTTTCTGATTGACAAAATTTAGTTTCAGCAATGCACATTGTATCATTTTCTTTTTAGCTTTGTAGAAAGAACAATATATTACAAATTAAAGACAAGAAACAAAACAATGATTGCTGATGTATCTACGTAGCAAATGCAGCCTTACAATTTTCAGGCATAAAAACATCCTAGATGAGATTGCAAAGACTGCGCGATTTGTTAGATGATGATATTGAAGTACTAATCGATAAAGTGATCAGGAGGAAGCTGAAGTTCTATGGCCACCAGACTAGAAAAGCAGCGATGTCGACGACAATCATTGAAGGAGAAGTAGAGGGAACCAGGGGCAGGGGCAGGCCAAGAAGACAGTGGATAGATGACATTAAACAGTGGACAGATTGCACAATGGAGGAAGTGAAGAGGAAGACCGTCAACAGGGAAGAGTGGAGGACTGCTGTCCATAAATGGGTGCACCAACGGCTGTATCAGCTAAGGAACTGAAGAAGAAGAAGAAGATGAGATTATCAGGTCTGCAAGTTCAGCATTCAAACAAATTGAACGGAAAAATACACTTTGACACGTTAGAAGAAATGAAGCACATTTTCAACTTAAGACAAGCATGGGGTGTTACAATCATGCCCAGGAATAGAGCTCACGCCATTCTATAATTTAGAGGGAATAAAACGCAGTGCTGAGTTGTGCAAGTTGAGCGGTGGTAGATGACTGATCGATGTTAGGAAGCTAATCGCTAAAGTAACAAATTCAAGAGATAAGTAAATCAGAGCAGCACGCTTACATTTAAAGAACACATAACAAACTTGCGGCTATTGCAAGTTGCAAACGTTTTGATGGCTAATCAGTAACCCGTCAAGCACACAGGGAACAGATTAGCCAAGTGGAGCCCCAGTCGCGATACAATATGGGATGTAGTCAAGCTTCACGTCTCCATATGTGCAAACTGCCAAAGTTTTTTTTTAAGTTTGTCCCACCGCATTTACTTTTATAAATGAAATCACTACAATGTTCTTGGCTGTCAAAATGTCCATATCACTTCAAACCAACGCCTATGAAAACCCATTTAATCCCATGATGCATTAGGAATGCGTTTGGTTAAATAGTGACAACCAACCCTGAGATTATAAAACAAGGCTACAAGGAAGTGACCACTGCAAACCGAGGAAGATTAGTTAAACTTGCCTAAGTATGGTGGTCACAAGGCAAGTGGCGCTTACATCTCACAATCTCTCTTGCATATTAAAGAAGATAAATTACCTCCAATCAAGCAAGATGTGAATTTATGCTCTGGATGGTTCTTCAAATATTCCTAAAAAGGGAAATTTGCAATGTCAATCAATCATGAGGCAAATCATGAGTTTTAGCCGAAAAATGACCGATTACTGACAGTGCCGGAAATTCTGTTGTTCGATACTATTGTCAAACTATGAAAAGGCTGAAAGAAGAGACACACTATCACACTGGAGTTCACTCGACTGTTACACTTGAGCGTTGAATTTTCCCATATCAGATTCAAACATCGATTTGCCACTGTAAAATCATCCCTGTCCCAATTACGTAACTTGCATCTCTTTGTTGCAGTTATCGAAGCATCAACAAACTATCGCATGTTGTCTTTTCGGAATTGCAGTCACGCTGGCGGAAAGCAGGAACTGGCAATAACCATGCGTGATTCCCTCTGTAGGCCTACCCTTCGCCCTTCGGCACATACAACGTGTTCAGAGCTTAACTGAGTGTAGGCTTAGCGTGATAAACAACGATAGTCTGTGCCGACTACAAAGTCAAACTCAAACGTTGCCCCTGCTGTAAGCGCAAACAATGAGAAGGCAAAAATCTACGACAAGTACTATGCTTCTGATAAGAAAACAAGTCTACTGCGCCCCCTGAAGATGCGTTGCCAGAGCACCAAAATTCACACTGCAATTTTCTATCTCCTGCTATAAGGATACCTCCTAAACCCAATTTCGAAAATATACTACCGTTAATATAAAAAGGATAATTCTGCTCGATATATGTGACATGCTAGAAGAAATTGCAATTCAAACGTCTTTTTCCATACACAAATCGACGGCCCTTGTCGTCACATTCCTGAGAGGTCATGTGACAGCCTCATCATCGCCGCCGGCATTATCACTTAAGGGTATTATAGAACTCTGTGGCTACAACAGTTCGTATTTATTAGAAGAGAGCTATGGATAATCAAATGGCCTAACAAAGCAGTGCTGAGAAAAAAGTAGTTGATAAAATACCATCATAATGGACAAATTATTTGCAGACTAACAGAGAACGTCGATATCTGGTGTACCTATAATGCACAAAACACCATAATATTTACATTCAAGTAATGGAAGACCATTGTCGCATGTGCACTTTCACTAACCAAAACAGCATTGAAGCACTTCAGACGGTAGTTGAAGTTTGGTGGTTTGCAAGTGAATCGGGCTACTGAGAAACCACCTTCTGAAAGATGTTTGGCTATTGTTTCAAGCTGAGCAGACTTCATATCTCCTCCAGCTCCGTGAGTCAGGACAATCACATGTTTGCGAAGCTCATCTTTGCCTTTTGGTAGATCAAGGATCATTTCCAGGAACTTGTCCTTGCCCAAAGGCACCCGCTCCTCCACCTGAACAATAACAGCAATGATTAATAGATTTAACTGAGAGCAGCCGTTGTTACAATACTTTGGGTTAAGCCCAGGAAAACCATATTATCAGCTTGATGGATGAAGTTTTCTAATTACTTTGGCATCTGTGTTATGGGTCCTCTCCAGGTACTAATTTGAAATATGACCACAGTTCAAAGAAAAACTGCATGTATACCGTGTTGGCTATAGAGCAAATCCTAACACTGCACTAGGCTACAATGTTCTACATGACTTGTCTGTGCATTTAGACCGACAGACTAAAGCAATGCAATAGTCCGCGTTCTTCAAGCTGTTAATAAATAGATTGCTCTCTGCGGCTGATAATAGATATGGAAGGTCTCTGCGGCTGGTAGGACTAATGGACTATGCACTTCTCTTACAGTGTCCTGCCAAATAATAAAGTAGCCCCAAACTTCTTATTTTAATTATCTATTACATCATTTGCTCGAACTGAGAAATGTTAGATTTCCTTTATTCAAGGCAAGCTGTCTGTCCTGCATCGTTGTAATGATGGTGTTTTTTCAAGCTGAACATTCAATCAAATTTAAGGAAATTGAACCCTGTCAGTGAATGTTTCAGACTGTGCAGCCAAATACATTACGGTGGTCCAAGAAAGTCGACTTTCAAACTGTTGGTCTCATGCAAAAGCCAAGTCATCTGCAGCCTTTATGACTGTATAAATTTGTGTAGAGGCAGACAGTTATCCATCCTTTCAAACTGCAATTTTAAAGCAAGATTGAATTGTTGAAGATTGTGCTCACTTTGCTATATATTCCCATAACGTAAAAGCATAAATATCTAATAGATCCCTCGATATCCAATCGAATCACTTTTATCATATATCTGATGAGAAAGTCCAGCCAGGCAAATTGAACATTTATTTCCTGTTGTCTGTCCATGGTTTCTATCGTTTGCCTCGATCAATACATCGCCCCACAATCTTTGCCTATCTTGTGTTAGTAGAAAATGTAATCTTACAAATGTTGGATATGTCAAGCAAATACAGAATGAAATGAAAATGCTAGCAATAATCAGTGAGCTCTTACTGTGAAGAGAGCAATTCGCATTATATTATATTGTTAATGTATAGACATTAAGGATTACTATATTTAAACTGTCTATCTGGTTATGGGTGAAATAAACAGATGAAAGTCTGCAGCTCCCTCCCTCCTGTTGTAACACAACATTGTCTGGTCGTAAATAGAGAGCCATGGCCACAACAGTCATAGTAAATGAATGTTTCAGTCATATCTTCCTGTCTTATGGACCAGAGCACCAGTACATTACATCCTTATTCTGTGTAACATATGGGGCTCAATAGCGCTAAAAATTTCATCACTAGCGATAGGCGAACTAACACAGGAACAACTTGTTGATAATGCATGGTCCATCTGAAATGCTGCGCGTTGAACTTCGGGTTGGTAATTGGTGTGGTGCGACTCGCTCACACCGTGTGAGCCGTCGAAATTGAAAATTTTACTCATGAAAACTATGTAACATATTCTGGTTTTGGAGTAGCGTAAACTCTGGCACAGCATTCAGGGGCGGCGCCATGGGGTGGACGCGTCCCCCCCAGTTGAAGTTTAGGTCGAGTTTTCAATTCCTCCAAATCCGTCAAGAAACTCGCCATAGGGGAGGGGGATTTTGGAGGCGTCGTAATTACACCCAGTAAGCTATTGTTTAGCATGTTGAAGGAGACTTGAGAGAAGCAATAATGTTTGAAAATGTCATCCAGATCAGATCCAGATGAAGCAATTTGCAAAATTGTGAGGGATATTGTCAAAAATTTTCGGGGCTTCGCCCCGAAGCGCCGCCCCGGACCCGCTTAACAATGCAAAAGCGACCGCCCAGCTGTACTTCCAATCAACATTGGTCATAGCTGCAGAGGGATTCTCTAAAACTTGGTTTTGTCCCCTCCAGATATTTTAGGCTGGCGCCGCCACTGACAGCATTATCTGATGTAATCTTCGGCATACACAAACAAACTTTCCACACTGGATTCACGGTTTATAATGATAAAAATCCAAATATTCACAATAACCTAATGATGATGAGAAATATAAACTGAAACACAAAAAATGTTCACAATGACATTTCTTCTCAAAACTTTCAGCCAGAAAATTTTACACGAATATAATTATCACAAGGATATAATATTCAGCAATATTATGAGAAATCAAATTTTCAAGGGTAAAGGGGGCAAGCTAGACTAGGCCTACACACTGCAAGACACGTTGGTTCCTGGACGAATGAAGGCTTATTGCCACTACGGATTACTGAAGCACAATTGAGGCATACAGTAGAAATAGGAAACAAACAACATGCCTAAACCTGCATATTTCCGAGTCATGGACATTCTCAGTAGGCTACTCAAATAAGTCGATATACCTTCAGACGGTTCGGACGCGAGACAGTGTCGACTGAGTTCTCTCCAATATCTTTTGGGCAACCTACTGTGCCATCTTTGTCGCAGGACTAATCGATAGAAAATTTTCGAGAAACATTAAACAGTGGTAGAGGATGGCTGCAAGTGTTTGCTAAAATTGACATTTTGTGACATGAAAAAACTCGAAAGTGGGAAGTTTGGAAACCCTAGCCTACTTCTTCCAAATCGTTTGGCTTTCGTCTAACAGTACGCAGTCTTTTTCTGGACGCCGGAAGGTTCGACCTGTCTTGGGCAGTGTAAGGATAGTAAACATTTCTCCAACGTCCAGTGGGTCCTAATTCTCTCTGATAAAAACCACGACGACGTGTGTTGCTCCTGCTCTTAGTCTTAGGCATGGCTACGGTCAAGGCTACGGCAGCTACGTTTACGTATGTTGTTGTTTGGTTTCCTAAATTTCTCTCAGCTTGGCGCCCTTATGGCCTGAGCCCTGATCGCCGGATCTTGTGATCTGGAGCCTAGTCCTTGGATGAGAGTTTCTTGCTGTGCATCAAGCTGTGTACGATATTGCTAGCTGCTCCCCGTTTCCACAAACATCAACCATCTTCGTCTGTGGTGCTGGATTTGAAACGGCGAGTTCTAGAGGGACAGTTGTCCCTCTCCCACTAATAAACCTGTCAAGGCTGACGATCGAGGAGCTGTTCACTCGAATATTGTCTTTTCTCTGAGCCTCTTATTTTCTGATGAAAAGATCGCTGGCTACGAAGAAATGTCTATTCTGTGCCAATGTTGATCGATGATCAGTAGGCCTACGCTAAGCTTGTCTGTAGCGTTCACAGATTCGTCATGCTAGTAATTGGCAGTTGGTGAGTAAGTCGAAGGTTTTGTGGACATTTCTACTTGTTATGAATAATTCTAAAGTAAAGGTGGTGCTACAGGCTAATACTGATTGAACTCATGCGATGATCTGATATTTTAAACAAAACTTACCTGGTAGCTGTAAGTTTAAGTTTGATAATATGCAGTGGCAGACTGACTGATTTGTTTTTGTAACTCCGTACAGTTACATTACCATTGCAGAATTCGCTTAATCATGGCGTAATGGAACCAACCACTTGTTCTGACAAATTTACCAAAAATGAATTGAAACCCACCCATTTCAAAAGTAAACAATTTTTAGTACCAACGATGAACTCACTGTTGATTTGCTCTGCCTCCTTCAATTTGGGCTAAGCCGTCATTGCCTTGATGATTTTGAGAAATGCCGATTATTTCCCCTTTTGTATTACAGTCCCTGTTTATTGTCTACTCAATACAGTCAGGCCCAGGGCCGGATTAGCCATTAGGCACAATAGGCCAATGCCTACAGCCCTTTCAGAGTGATAGGCCCTCCAAACGTTTGACGGTACCTGTAATTTCCTTTGCATTCCTAATTTTATGGGAAAGGGAATTCAGCTTACTGTGATTGAAATAGCATAATTATACATTGACTCAGAAGCCAGGAAACGCAGTATTTGGCAAGCATAAATCAAAAAATTTCCAGAAGAGCCCCCCCGGAGCCCGCCTTTTGAAGCACCTTCGGCGGCAATAGGCCCTTCGAGCAATTTGGCCTACGGCCCACTTTCTTCTAATCCGGCCCTGGTCAGGCCTATATTAAAAGCCACCTCTATAAAGCAGCCACCTGTGTATAAGGCCACTCTTCATAAGCTCAAAATAACACTTTCTACTGAAACCGACCTGGACAGAAAGGCCACTTGTCTATAGAGGTCATTGTCCTTGGGTCCCAAGGGTGACCACTTCAGACAGGTTTCACTTTAGTTGAGTCACCAGCAATTCAGAACATTGATGCTCTACGAGCTGACTCACGGTGTAGGGATTTGAAGCAAATGCTTTTAACCCTTTGAATACCATAGCCGATTTTAGTCGGGTCGCGTAAGACAACCACGTGTCACCATACCCGACTTTACTCGGATTTATGCACGTGTTTTCCTGTGACGAAATACGGGAAACTGACCAATCAGAATCCTTCCTAGGCAGGATCACGTGAATCCCCATAGTCTGATTGGTTGTTTTGACATTTGTTCAAATGGTTATCGTAGGTTTAGAACGAAATTACAGATGTTTTCCCGCCAAGCCGTATTTCAGTCACTATCCAACATGGCCGACCACGAAGGATCAGCTTCGGTCGCCGCTTGCATCGCACTTTACTCGAATTTCACGGACTCATCGCTCCAAGGCAGTTACATAAATGATGTATAGGATCATGGTTAAGGCAGTGGTGGCTCTAGTATCGATGTGAGCTGTGGAAACTTGAAGCAGGATGCCTCTAATGGGAGCCGTAGTTACGACGAATCATGGAGCAGCTACACCAGGCAAAATTCTTCTGGTGTTTTCCTTCGAGAAGTCGTAGTAGATGCTGCCGTATAACAACGAAGTGAGTAGGAAGGTTTGCTGTCATAGATTAAATGGGAAACGAGTGACGAAAGATAAACTATGCTTGCCTTCAAGGGCACAGAAGGACTTGCAGCCGATGCCGTGAATTTTGATTCTGACACTTTTGATTTGAAGACGAAGCGTTCTACAGCTTTTAACGCCTACTATTCGTGGCAATGATTCCTTTATTTTTCTTGTTTGCACTGCTATAACAGCATTGCAGCATTACATTTTGAAAATTCTGCTTGTATCTAGCCAGATTTTCACTTTGTTTATGTCGGCACATTGCTTCTTATAGATGTTGCAAATTCAACGCGCCATCATGGCCGCACCTTTTATTATTTTCAATTTCTGATTTCAGTACAAGAATATATATCTATTTGAGATTATGTCTCTGAAGTTTCATGTCTTTGTAGTATCTATACAAGGAATAATAAATGTTTTAATGTTTGGCTGCCAATAAATTTAATTTCTACCTGTTTACAGTAAGTTTTGTAGGAAGTAAGTTCTCAGTTGTTTAAATATTCTTTGGAAATTGAAATGTGGGTTGTACGTGGCCCTTATTTGTTTTTAAGCTTTTCTGTGTAGTGTAGAAGAAGTAGTCATTTTTATGTAAGCAGTTACTTGTGAATGGATGTGAATTTTATTTGTTAAGAGTAAGGATTGTAGGAAGTGAAATGTCACTTTTTTGAAATTGTTTTTAAGAAAGCAGAAGTTGTGTTAGACGCACTTTATTTCTTTTTGAGATTTTCTGTGTACTGTAGAATAATGTTGTCAATTGATCATTTTTAAGATACTCCCACCATGTCAAGTACTGGGGTGGATATCGCAGTCCAAGCAAAAAGGTTGTATTTTGAATTAGTGCATCAACGATTGTCAAATTTTAGCAATCGATTAATCGGTAGCAACAATCGATTAACCCCTTGGCCGCGGGAAACCCATATATGGGTTCGCGTCAATTTTTTTCTCCGTGCGGGAAACCCACATATTGGTTCTCGACAGGGCACTTTTGTTGACATCTGAAACAGACCGCAAACGCGCTCGCACGGCGGCAAACATTACACCAATCGA